>JABFQD010003535.1:0-13064 GCA_022817045.1 Psix sp. ZL-2020 | reverse complement strand
CCATTTTATTCGTCATTTAAAGGAGTAAAAACTGTACAGACAGATTTTTAATATTTACTAATTAACAAAAGATACAGCTAACAATGTCAAGAGATGCGAAAAAAGGCCAAAAAATCTGATTTTTTTTTAATCTTTTGTTTGTAACAAAGCGAAAAATTATGATAACGAAAATCGGTCTGTAAAATTTTTAGATAATTAAATTACAAACAATTTTAAAAAAAAGAAGAGAATCGGATAAAAATTGAACGCCCAGGAACATTTTGAATGCAGAAATTTGGTGAAAAAAAGATTTCGAGAAAAACGAGATCAAAGTTTTATTTCCAATTTTCTTTTATAAATACTTTAAAATAATTTTTTTCCATATCTTCAATCTGCTATGCCAGCTCCATATTGGTGTCCATATTTTTTTATTTTTGAGTTTTCTTCCGCAGCTTTTTTTTTCGATTTTTCATCATTTTCCGCTTGCGAGTCCCCTTAAAAAATTGAGACAAAGTCTGTTACAGGTACTTTATTATTTAAAGCAAAACTAGATTTCGACAATATATTATAGAAAATACTATGAGAAAAATATAGAAAGAACAATCATTTTAAGAAGGGGTAATGAAGTCATTTTTTAATTAATTTATTTTAATATATAATTTCTATTTGATTAAATAATAGATATTTACTTTGACTCAAAATAATACAATCAACGAATTTGTATTAATCAATAAAACAACCATTTACTGATACTTGATAGTTTCCAAGTTAATTTTATTCTAGACAATAGTTTTTAGAAAAACCTTGTATTTGAAACTAGCTATTTATTATAATTTTTTCGTAGTTCAATTTTTCAATAGTAATAATGAGTGATACTGTTCTCATAAGTTCTTTTAGCTTTCTGCTACTTGTCCTATAAAATTATAAATTTGAAAATCCATCTGTAATACATGGATATGTAGATTTCTTAATTCTTAATTTAAATTCAAATTCAGAAATGATCCAAACTTTTCTTCTTCTTATTTCAAACTCTTTAAAAGCCAAGTTTGTCTCATCGTTTGTACTCAAAATAATAATGGAATGAGGTCGAAAAAGATATCCACTTCAATACAATACAATAATACAGTTATATTAAGAATAGAGTAGTTTTATGTAAATTCAAAAGAAAATTGTTTCTATAAACCATTATAAAACTTTTTTAAAATTTTGCGCTGAATGTTAAATTTCAATATTAGTCTTACAGATACAGAATTCTTATATGTAAATTAAAGTAAATAATATTTCACAAAAATAAATTATTAGAACACAAATATGAAATTTTCTAATATACACTACTAAATGTTCCAAGCTTAGTCAAAAATTAAGTTTTTAACATTTTGTGATTTTTATTATAATGTTGTCAGAATGTATACGATACAGCGAAATGTCCAGTTGTTTTGCACTCTGGTCTAATAATGATCATTACGCAAGAGCACGAAATAATTCATTACGCACAGCTCTTGAGTACGAAATACTATATCTTGACACAAGGACGCAAAGCACCCGTGTAACAAACGATGGTTTTTGCTTGAGAAAGCGTAGACATTAAGACATTCTATTTCAATGCGCTCTTATCACTCTTACGTACGCTTTAGTGAGTGTAATTAAGTAATCAATTATATTTCTTTGTTTTATTAATTTTTTTCTTGGATTTCATATTTCCAACACTTTATGAAATAAATCAAATTTAGTTACTAACACAAATAAGATGTAATGGTGCTGAATGAAATATTAAAGCATATAAAATGGTTCTTATAATCATAACGCCCATGCAGATGTGTTTAATTACATACTTACGCGTATAAAATAGTACTTAGTCTTAGCGTCCAGAATATGTAAAGTAGTGTTTAATATCATCCTAAGCTACATAAAGTGGTGCTTAATAGTTGATGAAAACATGTAGAACAGTGTTTACTACAAACACTAGTATATATGAAATGGGATTTAAAAGCACAACAGTGAATGGAAAATGATGTCTAATAATACAACAGTGTATATGAAATTATGCTTACACTGAGAAAAAACTATTCAGTTGGACTAACAGACAAAGGTTGATGATTTTTATACAAAACTAAGGAAATCGATCGAAATAACTAAAAATAACGGTAATAAGAGGTATTAAACTTTAACAATCAATTGTGGCAACTGAAAAATTGAGTTGAATATAACTAAAATTTACAGTAATAGCTGAGTCATAACTTACATTAGTTAGTTAGAATAACAAAAGATTGATGTCAATAATATGAATTAACAACTAGAATTAATTGGAATTAACATGAAATAATGAAAAATAAAATATAAAACATATCATTTATCATAACATATGACATTATTAAATGAAAATTAATTTTATTTTTACGCAATGGATTTTTGAATTTCCGAGTTGATCGTCGGACATCTTTTCGTGACGGGGTTTGCACACCTTCCCACGCCATTGATTGTTCACATGCTTTAAATCTTAAATAATTACTTTGTAAGATTCAATTCTTATCATGAATCTTGATTTACCATGTTTTGAATTGAAAAAAATTTTAAAATTAGATGTCGAATGAAATACTTAACCTAGAAAATTAACTTCTTTCAAAGTCAGTTAGTACGATGATTGTCAGCAGAATAGTAAAAACGTTATTCAAAATTTTGTTCTCTACTACGAAGTGAAAGTACGTGTTTGTTAAATATTTCATATACAAATTTACTGAATGCGTCGATATATACTGCTGAAAAAAGGCAATTTGAAAACATTTAATATTTAAAACATTTTCCATCTATGCAGTTATGCGTTGTTACGGATAACCATACTATAGATGACTATGTCATATCATACTATTTTTATAATTGTTTTGTTATGTCGCAATTTGTAGTTCCTTGAGCTTTATCTATGAAATATGTCAATTCATGACATCTTAGTAGATTGTATGTGCTTGTGATCTTGAGTTTTCGATATATTTTCAAATATAATTGATTTTCAGTTCTACATTGCCTTCGCCACGTGAATGAAATAATATAAATTCTCGACTTTAAATACTATATGATAATCTTCTAAATTGAATCAATATCTACAATAAATACTGGAAATTTATAATTTGGTTGTGGTAAAACCACAACGGAATCAACTATAATTTCAGTTAGTTAATTTTTCTTTCCTTCACTTCATTCTCTAAGAAACGCAAACATACTATAATTATAACTGATTCAAAAATTCCCTTTAGGCAATACTACAATAAAAGCAAGAATTTTAACCAATTAATTTTATATCATTATCATTCACTTTACTAAACATTTGTTTCAAAACCACGTGAATTTAGTCGCATTACACAACAACACATTGGCTACTCGAAATTTCCAAGTAAGGATCTCTTAGGCTAACAACTGAAATACAATACAATAGTTTTATATTATATTAAATTTAATAATTCAGTCAAAATATAACATACTTTTTTTTTTATTTTTTTTCTCAATTTTTTCTTTATTCTTCTCAATTTCTCAATTACAATTCAATATTTTACCATAACTAATAAATTTCCTCATTTCCTTCCAAATCTAATAAGTCAAATGTAACTTTACAAACTTTACAAAATATCTAAACATTAATATATTACCAGATCTCATTATTACTAGACTATTTCCAGAACATTTATATTTAAAAAAAATTGTTCTTACATTACCTAAAACTACAAATATGCCTCATTATACCAATACATATATATATATTTTTTAAATACCATTCTAATTTAATACTTCAATTATCCCGGAAAATGAGTCTCAATTAGAAAAGCTTACAAAATGAGCATTAAATAATTTCCCTACGCCTTGGCACCGCTTAAGTAGGATCGGCGCGTTCCGTCTATAAGCTCAGATCCTTCCTCGACGGTGGCACTCACAGAAATTTTTTTTTTCATTTCGTTACTCCAAAAAGGTTTCTGGTCTAGCCCCTCTTCCGAAATTTGCCTCCTCTGATTAGAGTCTCTGCATTCCCCTTCTTACTTCTCATCACGATATCATTCTCTATAATTGGCGCCAAATTTTTAAATGATCGATACCAGAATATTATCCGTTGCTCATTGTTCCGAATTAACTTCTTGTTGATTCATTGATCCGTGACTTCTCTTCTCGCTATGGTAGAGGTCCTCCATAACAGGACAGGCATTTACGAGTCTTTTCATCTTAACCGGCTGAGTCTCAGTTTCTTGGATGGCAAACCGCACAGGCTCGTAGAGACCATATGATCTTTATGATCTCATCCTCTTTCGGCAACAGTTAAAGCGAGTTCCGGTACCAGGTTGAGAAGTTCAGCGTTGATTTTCAGTATCCACTTCCAGATAGGCCGATGTCTTTCCTGTGTAGTACAAGTATCTGGGGGAGTGATTGCCTTTCAATCAATTCATCGAAAAGTCAATTAAATTACATCATTTTGGCAATTCTGATGTTTATTTTTCTGAGCATTTTTGGAGATCACATTTTAATTCAGGTGATATTTGAGTGACCGTGATTCGAAAATAAAAAGGAGTCCGCAGATTCCCTGTCACAGAGCTCCAATCCATAAGATCTTGGATAGTTGTTAAATGAAGACAGATAGAGTTGTCCCAGATGGCGCTCGTCATCGTTGATCTCTCGATGCGTGCCAATCCTACCGGAACAAGGCCTGCGCCTTTACAATCTATCACTCAAAAATAAATTAAATTCAATATAAATCTTACACAATCAAATGAATAATACATCAATTATAAATCCAATAAACAAAATTTAATAAATGAAACATCTAAATTAGCCTATAAAATTTTCTTCACCGCCAAGTCCAGCCCAAGCAAATGAACCAAATGATACTATAAAATTTTGAGCGGGCCAAAGGCAGCGTCACAATATATATATAATAAATACCTAGACGCCGGAAGAGCAGCAAGTGACGATTGTCACGGCTAAAGATTATGACGGGACTGACGGCCCACCAAAAATGTGACATTGAGCGGTACCCGTACTTTCCCTTTCAACTAAGCTAAAAATTGTGCGCATGTGAATCGTTGATTAGACGATTTACCTTGAACACTATTTATGCTTATAATAACAGGAAAGGAAAACAAAAAAAAGGGGAAATCAAATCATCTTATTTTGAAGCAGCACAATTAATGCTTATTAAAAATGTATGTACTATGATCGGCGCCAAGGAATATTGCTTCGCGAGTCATAATAAGCCATTCGTATGCATATTTTTTCTAGAGTATATCAAAATATGCTCTCAAAAGAAAAATAGCATACCAATTAGATGATACCGTGACAAATTGGAACTTATAATTGTCAATCTAATTGATAATTTCTGTTTCCAGTAACATCTATGAAAACTTAAAAATCAGTTTTCTACATCTATGACTGCAATAAAATGAAGATGTTTAGAAAAGTGGTCCTCAACAAATTCGCTAAAAATTATCCCACCAAGAGAAGTCACATCTAAAAATCATGTAACAATTTTCCCTTAAATACTAGCTTCTGGTAGGTCAGTTCATCTTCCGGCTCCAGTCCAAGTAAAACCACGTAACCGATCCATGATATCTCGCGGTCAAGTTTGTTAAATTAAAAAACAAGTTCAGGTAAAATAAGTGCGAACAATTGTTTTAGTCCTCGCCACGTTTCCTCAGACTATCTACGTTCTCCAAATTCAATTTTAAAAAGTAAAAATCAATTTTTTAATCTAACTATATCATAATTAATGATATATATATTATATATCATTAGTTTATCATAATAATGATAAACTAATCTATATCATAATTGTTAATACTGTTAATCGTTACTTAAATAATCTTGCAATAGAACTTTAATCGATTAAATTGTTATTACCATAACGACATAATTGTATTAATAATTAACTTAATATTATTATAAAATTTTTAATAGAATTTGAAAAATCTGCTTGTTTTAATCCTTTAAGGTTTTGTGTGACGACTTTAGTATTACTTATTCTTTTCACTTATTTCAATTATAATAAAATAAATTTTAATCAATAACTTAATAGCAATTAACCCTTAAGTTAATTTAATTATATTGAGAAACTCAGGTTATTAGATGTTCAGGCATTTAAATAAATTATCTTGAAATTATAATTTTCCTTTTTCGAAAAAGGGATTTCATGCCTTAGCAACTATCAACCATTGATCATAGTTATTATGTTGTCATTACATTTACATAATATTAAGATTGTATTTTATATTTTAATTTAAAATAAACTTATATTTCATATTTAAATTCAGTTCGCGCAATCTTTAAGGCCTAGCCTGAATTCAACCTCCGCATTCACTAAGTCGCTCCCGCGTTCCTAAATTCCACTAGTTCTCGGATTACTTAATCCTCATGAGCATTCCTAAATCTAATCAACTCTAAACATCTAAATTGTTACGCGGACAGTAGATTGATCTGATAATTAAAAAAAAAATTTAATTGCACTTATAATTAAATTTAATAATGAAATTTGACTGCTCTTACAATTAAATTAAATGAAATTACTAAGTATTATTCGAGGCATATAATCTAACAATTGCTCATGTTTTAATTCATGAAATAATTATTAATAAACTATTCTATGCTATTGACAATTACTCATGAAAAATTGTTAATTAACTACTCAATGATTACTCATGCAAAATTGTTAGTTACTCTACTATTGTTGTAAACCTTTTCAGGCATTCATAGCACTTGCTACGAAATTGTCAAGTGACTTAACCCAAGTCAATTAAATACTAAAAAATACTTGTGCACATAGTGCATGTAAAAAATTATTACCAATAGTCAAACTTACATAAAATGCTTGATCGACCTCTAATAGCTCTACTGTCTAGGCTCTTAAATTTATCCCTAATCACTTTCACCGTATACACCAACAAAATTATTTAATATCAGTAACTTCTCTGATGTTAATCAATTTACATTCGTTTAAGTATACCCTATCATCTTTGAAATATTGGAAGAACCCCAATATTTCCCTTAGCCGACTGAGATAGCTCCGATTTCGACTTGTCCCTGCTATTATCCCTACGTCATACCAACCATCCTAGCCCGGACGAGAAGAACCCGGCACCAGAGGATAACCGAAGAATTAATACAGCCATCAAATTTACCATTAAAAAATTAAAATTTAAAGCTATTTGGCACCGCCGAAAAGACATCTTGACCGAACTCAAAGATACCAAACAAAATCTAACCGGAATTCATCTCTTAAATAAATTAAGAAGGTTAAAACAAGCCTTAGCATATTGTAAATGAATCCATGGTTACTGTTGTAATAAAATTAAGAAACGTCCAGGAAACATTTCTCAATATCCCACACGCTCCTTCACCTAACCTATATCCTTTGTCAACTCTATAAAAATCGGCGCTCTTCTTACTCTTGATTGCCAAGTTCAGCAATAACGATTTGCCTGTGTCCTCTACAAAAAAAAAACTCTAAATACCATAGGTTGCTCTTCCGGACGTAACAATAGACTTTTATCGTTCAAAATTATACGATTTCATCAATCCGAAATTTTAAATTTTATTTTTCGATATTAAAGTTTCTGGCCTATAAAATTTTCAAGAATTATGTCGAAAAATTGCAGTTTCTTATAATTCCAAATGCTTCCAAAACAATACAGTGACGATACAACTATTTAAGATAATGCAATTGATAATTTAATAACACATTAATAATAATAATAACGGTTTAAAAAATGTTTTTCATAGGTGGACCTGGTGTATCATGTAAAACTTTCGTTTACAACTTTCTTTACAACTTGATCAAAGGAAGAAGCAAAATAATGATGCCGATAGCATTTACAGAAATCGCAGTAATCTACTATCAGTAGGAAAAACAGTTCATAAGACATTAGGACTACCTGTTCCGTTATTTTTAGATTTATCTTCAAATATTGAATCTCAAATTTAATTAGGACAAGGGATAAAAATATTGATGTATTTATTTATGAAGAAGCTCTCATGGCTGCAAGATATGCGTAAGAAATCATGAATCGTAAATTCAAAGATATTATGTAAAATAATTTGTTCGGTAGCAAAATTGCTATTTTAGGAAATTTCAGACATTTATTACTAATCAGAAAAATAGAACTCTCACTGCATTACTTAATCTTGCTATAAAATTCAATCACTTATGGAAATATTTGAAAAAATTTATTTCAATTGAAAACATGACAATTTTACCAAAGGAACTTGAATATGCTAAATTTGTTTCAGACGTTGAAAACAATACATTGAATAATTCAGATGATGAAATACAATTTTTTTGTTTATTATGTACTTCAAATAATGCTATAGTAGGAAACATTTATGAAGAATTAATGAAAAATAATTAATACAGCAAGATTTCAAGATATACTATTTTAGCTGCTCGGAACATTGACGAAATTATAATAAATAAAATTTATAATAACATTTATAATATTAATGTTCCTTACGACAATGGTGAAATCACAGCAACAGTATTATCTGAATATTTGCATACTTTATCTCCGTCTTCATAGGTTTAAAAAAAATCTGAATATCAATGAAGAGTTATGCAATGGAACAAGATTATTGGTCAAGATTATCCAGTCAAAATGTAAAATTTTGACCGGAGACAAATCTAATACTTTAGTATTCGGCATAAACCGAATAACAATTTTAGGTGAAAATCACAACCGTTCAATTTCAAAAGTCGACAATTTCCTGTTAAATTTGCTTTTGCAATGATAATTGAAAAATCTTATGGACAAACACTCGAAAAAAATAGGAATTAATTTGGCAAAAGAAGTTTTCAATTAGGTTATAATTTCTATAGTGAGATCTCCTTGAAAATTTATGTAGGTAATAAAACTGAACGAAATATAACGAAAAAGTATTTAAAGAATACTTTTAATTTATTCATTTTATGTATTTAAAAAATTGTTTTTATAAATCGAACAATGTTTTGCAAATATTTATGAATTCATTCTATAATCTTCTGTATAACGTGTATTTTAAACAACTTCAGATTTTTTATACGATTTTTCAATAGTAGTAATTTGTTTTATTTTGGGGTAAAACTTCAAGAAGGCACAAGAAAAATATTTGTTTATACAACACTCTGCAGTTTACTTTCAGGACAAGGGAAAATTGTTAATGCGATAGCCTTTACCGGTATAACTGCAGCATTATATTCGAATGGTAAAACTATCCACAAAACTCAAGACTTATCATTACCATTATATCCTGATTAGACGTCAAATACCAAAACGCATTCGAAGCATGCCGTACATTTGAAAAATGTTGATGTTTTTATCTGGGATGAAGTACCTATGGCACCACGATATGTACTGGATATAATGAGTTATTTGTTGAAAGATTTAATGGAAAATAATAAACCATTTGGTGATAAAATTGTCATTCTGGGAAGTGATTTTTGACAGTTACTTTCAATAAAGAAAAGAGCAACACAAAACGAAACGATAAATCTATCTATTAAAAATAGTTTATTATGGTCAAACTTCAAATTTTTTTCATTGAAAAAAATATGTTTGTTTTAAAAGATGAACAAGAATTTGCTAAATTTCTATTGAATTTCGGTTATGGTATTTTAAATGATTCTTCTTCTAATTAACTCTTTAAGAATAAGTTATACAAATTTACTGCAAAACGAGCAATTTTTTCCACTCGAAATACAGATCTAAATATTCTAAATGAAAAAGTCATTAAAATTTTAATCAAAAACTCAGAAAATCTATACACCGGTATTGATAATGCAGAAATTAAAAACGATTAACTACAGACATTGTTACCTGAATATTTGGATACCTTATATCCTCCAAGTTTGCCGCCACATGAGCTTTATTTACGGAAGTTTGCAATTGTCATGTTGATTAAAAAAATTTTACCATCAGTGAAGGTTTGTGCAATGGTACATGGTTAGTGGTTTTAAAACTTGGCAATTATTAGCTGAAATGCGAAATTCCAGCAAGTGATAAGGCAAAAAAAATGTGTTTCTTAATCGTATAACGTCATACGTTACAATTTCTTATTAAACTTGTATTTGCAATGACAATAAACACAAAATTCGAGGACGAAAATTCGAAACAATATCTATAAAATTAAATAAAAATATTTTTAGTCATGGACATACATAGCAGTTTTTCGTGTTCAATCTTAGAACTCATTAGAAATATAATTCCATTGTTTCTAATTGTAAAATTCTTTTACAGAAACTATTTTTATAACGGAACTTTTGTTTAAAGAAAATAAGAAGTCATTTAATATCGATACTAATTAATACAACATTGATATCACTAATGCGTCATCGTACATCAGGTAATGCTAATGTCGGCGGTCAAAAGTATTTTTAAGCAAAATTGTTTTGTAAAAGAACATTGAAAATCATAAAAAACTTACTAATATCAAAAATTATATATCGTGCAAAAGAAATTTCATATTTATTATCTATAAATTCTTATGAACAAATTATTTAATTTTAGCCTTAATTTTTATGGATATTATATACAATTTCTGTTGCACGATACATACATTTTAATACTATTTAATTTGTCATTATATTTGATGTTTTTTTAATATTTTGTTTTAATGCAAATAATTGTTTTTATTACATTTTGTTTTACTCATAACTAAAGTAAATTTTGTCAACAAATAATAAATGCACGGATTTTCTGTAAAGGAAACAAAATTGTTTGTGTATCAAGTAATCGTTTATGATCCTAAACTTGTGAATTTAATCAAAATCAAGTGTATATATCGATTTTAAAAAAGATTTGTGATATTAACATTTTAATTCCCCGAGCATATCCTCGTTCCTATTAAAACGATATCCTCAGAAAGCGAGTTTCGTTACGATCTGTAACATTCGTCGATTGTTAAGGTGTTAACAATGGAAGAGTACTTTTATAACATTGAAAAAATTGAAACGGAGTAAATAGATCCAATCTTAGTCTTATTTCAAGAAAATGGAATAAAATAAATATATATACCATGTTGAAAAAAATATCCATTGGCACTAAACTTTAAAATCTATTCGAAAGCGAATTTTCATAAAAATGGCGCTAGGTCCTTTATAATTTTGGTAGTATGAAATTTCGAAGTAATTTAAAAGGCATGTTAAATTTTATTTAATTCAATAGACATGAAAAAAATTTAATTTTGTTGATCATTAACAGGGAAAAATTCTATGAAAAGTGCGCGCGACATTATAATTCAATATAAACGGTTGAGGTTAAATAAATAATTTAACTAATTTTTCTGTACATACGAATATTTTATTTTTATATAACTTTTTATATTCAAGTAAATCATTGTAACTTAACATGGCTATAGAGTTTTTGAATAAAAATTCGTTCATTATATAGTTTTTTAGATCTATTAAATACAATTAGAAATATTTTATTTGACATATTACTTAATTTGTTTATATATATTCAATCTTCTTTTTCTACATAAATATGCAGATGGGAGTAATATCTTTTAAAGTAAAATACGCATTTTAAAAACTAAAATTTCAAATATATAATCGCAACAAAACTAACTAAAGCAAACATGCATTTTGAATAGGAAAACTTGTCTTTCAAAATTCTTAAATAGATAAACAGAAATAATTCGACATACAATAATTAAAAATCGACGAATATATTACAAAGTAAAAAACAATCTTTTTATCGCGGTGAGCGTTAATTTATACAATATTGTAGAATTATTTTTATGTTAAAATGTTCGATTACTTTAAAATCAATTCTTGACATAAAAGTATAATCACAAGTTTTGGACGAACCTAATATAACATTTCATAAATTAGTGCTAGACATAATTACATTATTTCAAAAAAACAGTTACATACATAGACTAAATATGACTTATATATGTTCATTTTGATTCATTTAAAGTAATTTTTTCAATTTCGTTAATAAAATTAATGATAAAAATTGAATCGCGCACTTTGATGGAAAATTAATTCATTACAATTTTGTTAACAAATAAGATGACAGAATCTTTGCTTGGCAAATTATTATGTCATGTTAGTCTTCAAGCTGTCACTTTGGTACCCTAAAATAACATATTCATAAAAGAAGTTGATAAAAGTTTAAGATCATTTTAAATGCACTGACAAACTTATTGCAACTTCCTTATTTTTAATGCAATATTACATGGGACCCTCAATTAGACTGATCTTCATAGTGCAAAAGTATATGCTGCGACCGAAGAAAAGTAATGAGAGTACAAATGCACCTAAAACAAAATATGTATTAATTTTTTCCATGATACAACACATAATTAATGAATAAATGTATGAAGAAATTATAAACACTTGTTTCGTATACTATATAGATAAGACAATTATCCATTTTTTCTGGAACGTACATATTGATTATGTATGACATACGCTATGTAATTTGATACTTGACGAACTTATGACTGCCAGGTAATGAAACTAGTGTGCAAATTATATGCACAATTATCCTATATGAATATTTTTTATTTTTTATATTGCAATAACAATTTTTTGATTTTGTTCAATTCACACACAAAATTTTACTATGCCTTATAACACTTTCTTGTATAATTTCTTATGCTAATTTTTCATAATCATATATGATTTTTCAGTCAATATTTCCATTGCGCTATTTAATATTTTCAATATTATTGAAGATTTTATAAAAACTTGTTTTATATTATTTTATAGAATTTGATACATCAACATCAGATTTTTAAATTGTACGAATTATAAGTAGTTGAGAATAAATCTAAACTTTTAGATTATTCCTTCGAATAGATTTTCCAAGTTTTCAATGTATTATATTTACTTAGAATTATTCTGATTTTATTTCGAAAACTAATAACAAAACAAAAGTTTAGTGAAAAGTAATAGAAGCAAAATGTAAGCAATTGATTTTGATATAAGTTCATTATTTAATTAAAATAAATTTTATTCAACTTATGCTAAATTTTCAAGTTAAGTTTGATAAAAAAAATTAACTAATTTTTAAATATTACCATACATTTGGTATTTATTTTATTTTGTTAACAATTTAAACTTTTGTATATCGTTATCATTT
>JABFQD010003534.1:0-13064 GCA_022817045.1 Psix sp. ZL-2020 | reverse complement strand
TATTTTACGAGAATTGTGATTTCCAATTCCACAATTTCAACATCATTTACAATGAGCGAATAATTACCACGTCCAAACCTGAAAATGTCTGGAAAAGGCAAACATAATAATTGCATATATTTATTTTGTTCATATCTATTATAGAAATTTCGCATCGTGTGTGTTAAATATACATCACAGACGTTCTTTTGTCTGTATATTATCTAGAAGTATCGTGACAAAAAGTGTCATGAGGTAGCGTCCGTCGCAATTCTTGCAAGTTTAAAGTTCTGTTGTAGTCATAGTTGGCTGACTTGTTTGAACAGTTAACATTCTCAAATGCCAAGAGTGTCATGTCGGACGAGTTTACCAGAATGTGAATCTTGAGTAGGCAAAGGTTTCCGGGCGTCATTCGAATTTCGTTCCTTAATAGCTTCAGAGATTGGAATTATAATGACTGTGTATTTTGTACGATAAAATTTTCAGCAACGCAAACTTCAATTAACTTGATGAAAATAAAACAAAAACCCGATTACCTTCCTTACCGAATTATACGTTAGAATTATTTTTATTAATAAACATAAATTGCAATTCACCTTCAGGGCTGACTTTTACTTCTTGTGTTTGCTTTGTATTTCAAAAAATTTTCAAATAATTTTTGGACACTAATATGGTCCTCAGCTATTATAATAGAGGAACAAATTTGTCACAAAAATGTATGTAGTATTTGTAAAAGTATTTTATTTGTAATTAAATTATGGGTAAAATGGTCCTTCTATGAAAAAGTATAATACTTTACTTACCGGAGAATTCGGTGATCTTACACAATTGATGTTCTCAAAAACTGGTTCCACTTATTTTACAAATTTTCACTTTTATGTGATTACCTACTTTTCGCTCTAAAGAGATTATGTGCCATTTTTTGCTTCTTTTCAAGATATGAAACTTGACATTCATTTATTGGTATCTAGCAAATTCAGGGTCGACTGATATGATAAACTTATATTAAAATATCCTGCGTTTCCAACATTTAGAGTATTAAATTACTGTTATATTTGAATTTTTCATTTTTCTTCCCATTCTATGGTTTCGTTGTGTTACGGTGATCAAGATTAAGTAACGACGAGTATAAATACGAACAGGTATCAATAAGCAACTCTAGAAATATAATAATTATTTGCGTTAACTAAGCAGTAATTCAGTTGAAATGACGAGAATTTATCTTCGACTCACTAAACATTTTCACGCCTGTATTCGTTCTTCATGCTTGCTTTGGAACATAAGAACCCAGAGGTGTCGACGTGGAATATTTTACGTTCGTTTAATTAGCGTAAGACAAATAGACGAAAGTAACAGAGAAAATGCTCTCCAACTCGCGTCTTGTTCCCCTGCCACGCGCTCTTGTGACCTCTTGGCTTACTAGGTAAATAATGACAAACAGACATGTTTTAATTTTACGGAAGGCTGTTTATTTTGCATTTGAATGTAAACAAACAATTTCTCGATCTTAAAAAAGCCTATTTTATTTGCTTTACACTGCTTATTCAGTCATAAACATTGCGTCCCACTGGTCGTTAACGTAAAAATTGCGTGATATAAGAGTGCGAGAAGAAAAAAAGGCGCGACAACACACCCGGCGCTGAAGATGGATTATGTTTTAAGAGTATTGTATTAAAATGCATGTCATCGTAGCAAAGAAAACGACTCAGTTCATTCATTTACTGAGGGTGTGGTACGATGATGCTGAAACAAGTACTCGGATAATAATATACCAATCGGGTTTTTCGTGTGACGCAACATGAAGTGAAAATATATTTTTGTATAATACTTAATACGGCGGATTTTATTCCTGTGGAGCATGTCCTATCTGATTGTTAAGCATTTGATAACAATTTGTAATGATGTCCCTTGAGAGAGGGTACTGTAAAATTAAGTGCTAGTGAAATTTGATTTACCCTTATGCAATTTTTGCAAGCACAATTTTTATGATTTAATAGGATCATATTAGCTTATCAAACAAATTTGTGCAAGTGTTAACAAATATTGATTAAGCTTTTAATTTTTCCGATTTTTAAATTCAGCAAATATCATTTGTAATGTATATAACTTATTGAACAAATTTATGGTTTTTGGTCGCACGTATAATTTAAAAAATTGATTAGATAATTATCGATAAAATTTTTGAACAACTTTGCTATAAAAAGATTTTATGATATGTGATATGATTTTTTTCATAATTTTTTAATATTAATGTAGGTTTTGCTGTGTTAAATTGTTTCAACCGTATTCATAAAGCCCTCATTAATTAGAAACCCTGATTACATTTTCTTTGTCATTGCTGATACGGATAGATGATCACAAACGCGGCATATTGTTAAAATTAATGTATCATATGAAACAGCATTCTTTTATAATTTTATTCTACATATCAGTTTTGTTGAAAATCAAGTTCCACTATGTTACACATATTTTGCTTATAAAATGTTATAAAACGTGATTAATGTATAATATAATGTATAAATTACTCATAGATCCTGCTAATACTATATAATATATTTCTATTGTCGCAAGAATATATATCACAGTATACCCAAATGAATCATCGGTATAACTATTGCAGTGTGCGATTAATCATGACAAATAAAATTTACCCAGTTTTCATATTGTTGCGCGTTTTGATTTTCATTATTATTATTCGACTATGATTATTTTCCTAGAAATTGAAATTAATTTAGATGTTTTCCTCATCCGATATCAATTAATATGTAATCGAAGACGGTGAAATGCGATACGTGGAGAAATATTCTCGATACATTGATAGTGATCTATCGATCAATACATCTGATATGAATATGTGTATGCATCAAGTCAACTGGTCAAACCGAACGACAACTTTGAGCTCGAGAGAGAGAGACGACTGCAGTGCCATAATCACCGAGAGTAATGTGTGAATTATTGACTGTTTCCTATCTTGCAACCTATTCTAGCGCTGAACTGTGTGTTTATTTATGTGCACTCCGGTCTGCCTCCTTGCGTGCGTGTGCTTCTCGTATACATAGATTAGGCATCATGTCGCTAGCTTAAAACCGACAAGCTGTTTGTATGCGTGTATACGGAAACTAACGAACGCATGAATCTAACTTCATCTAACTGCCGGTTAGCTGACCACTTCAGGCTCACGTCCAGCTAATGTGCGCATGCGGTAATATTTAGTAATTTTTTTTTTTTCATAAAAACTATATATTTTGATACTAATACATATCATTTACAGTTTATAGTACGTGAATAGTACGTGCAAGTGAATTATTATCTGGATAAATAAAATTATTATGAAAGAATTTTGGATTGGTTCAAGAAATTCAATAATTTAAATTTTGTAAATATATCTTTTGAAATTATCAAGTCTTATAATTTATGTCAACAATACATACATTTTTGGGAGAAAGGTCTCTATTTTGTATTTATCAGAATGGTTTTAATCAACATTACGTAAATGTATTAATCCAAAACCAGAACTCAAATGTTTGCATCTAATTTTTAATAAGTCGGTTAATTCAAATTCATATATAATAATTTATATTTTATTAATCCACATAAGTATTTTAATTTTGATTCGAAGAAAGTTATCACTTACTTCAGACTTCTTATTTTGATACGATTTTCGATCGATTGTTTACGTGAGGACAATAGTCTACACACTTCAAAATTTATTCTAAGGATAAATTGTAATAATAATTAATTAGTCGTCGCTGTTAATGATATGTCGTAGTGGCAAACACTCATTAATCAAAATTTACATTAATATGTATGCAGTAGAAGTTAACACATACAGCATATTATCATAACTAACTATTTAACTTAGTGAATCTTATCGTTATAATTTGACTAAGCAACCACTAAACAAATGAAGACAGACAAAAGTTTAATCCCCTCAGATCAATGGAATTTGACAAGCTGCAGCAATGACTCGATTGATGTGTGTAAGGGATTAATAAATCAAATAGCACGTCGAAATAAACGCCAATGGTTATCAAACACCCATACTAGTCCCTCTGCCTTGTCTCTGACGTTTACAATAGCATAATGTACGTATGTCATAGCTTTCTAGATACGCTCCGTGATCTGCTCAACGATTAAATTTGTAAAGATGTATGTCGCGTCGATCACAAACTGACACTCAGCAATCGTGAAAAATCTTTCAAAAGTAATAGTTTTTATATAAGTTTATAATACGTTAAAATTAGAAATGAATAGAAATTGTTGGCTTATTTAAAAGATCATCATCGTCATATTAAGTTATGTATTTATGCGCGACTTATCCAATAATTAATACGTTCTAATTAGTCAAGTGTCAAACATGGTATTTAAATGAAATTCAGAACAATAATTTCTATACTTAAACTTGGAAAGTAATAATTAAGTTCACTTCAATTAGACATCTGTAGTTGTTGCGACAAACGGAATATCTTTTAGCGCATGTTTTGTTGATGAAGCCGCGTCTCGAAAGATCCGCATCTTTGATGACGTTCCATTATGAAACTTGACAAGGGATTATTCTTCGAAGACCAGAGGATATTCTCATCGTCTTTTCTGTCGACAAGATTAACAGAATAGCGGGTATAAGAGAATGGAACCGGGAGTGAGTTCAACCGTTTAATTAGTTACAATTACCGCAACATTGCGATGTTAGAGCGAGCGAGAGGAAACACGTCGCTCCGGGCTCATCCTTACATCTTTGCTCAGTACTTTTCATCCCTCGTGGAAAATTTGAGCAAAAGAGCCAATTTGCAGCGAAATTTAACTTAATATGCGTTTAATAAGGACATTCGGTAGGGATCTTTGTTTTTTCGTGATTTCAATCACGCCAGCTGAAACGTCGCCGACTCCGGAAATGGAAAACAACAGCAGCGGAAGTGAAATAGTTTCTCGCTCGACGCAATTCGTCGTACTTTCATTATTGACGTTAAAAGGCTTATGAATAAATTTTTAGCGCCGCTTTTGTTTGCGCGTACTTTGCCAATGGAATTATGATCATTTTATAATACGAAAGCAGTTTCAGAAAGTAACCTCTTTGTGCATAATACATTTCCACGGGTACGTCATTACCGGGATGCTTTTGTGTTCGAGCCATTTCGTTCGCGCAAAACGCCCATATATCATTCACAACCTTCCGTCCCGGGGGAAGCAATGTTGATCGGTGTTGGATCAATCAAACAAGATAGAAACAGATTAAACTTATGTACTGTCCTCAACATGAATTTGTAGTTACGCTGTTTGTCTTATAACAACGTTATACTTCCCGTGATTGACAGAGAATTTCATACATGCACTTATAGTCTCATCACTTAAAAGAAAACCAAATAATAATTAATTTCAACAAATATTAGGATACATGGATTATATATTATTAATTATGTTTTACGGATCTTACTAAATAATTATTTAATTGTTAATTATTGTTAAATTTATGATTGTGTTTTTTTAGTTCTAATGTCTCGTTTTATACACTAATATAGTCAAATGTAAATTTTAATATATTTCAAATAGTGAACAAATGTTTTTTACATCTAGATCATGTTTTCAAAATGTATATTCGACAGTATACATGTGTACATGTAAGTTCTTGAAATTAGCCTACCGTAACCTTCGTTGAAACTTTTTTTGTTTTACTCCAAGCCAAAATTCTCAAGCTGAACGCATTTTGTGAATCAAGCTAACTATGCTACTATGTGAGTCAGATGGAGGATAAGCACGATGTGCTAGGAGTACCGTTAGCTAACGTCTTAGTGACTTATAGACAAGCTTTGGCTCGCATTCAAACTCATAAATAATTCTGTTTGTGACCGCGGAGCTGTTCATGTCTATCGAACGAGACCTTATAGAAATGTGCAAAGGACAAGTTGGGGCAAACGAAGAAGAGTACCTGAAGAGCAGAAGAAAAACCAAACAGTACAAGATCTGACGCGATGGACATAAAATTACACTAAAATAATGTATACAGTTACAATAATGAAGCTTATAAATTGAAAATCAAATTTCAAAAATATACATTATTGAATTCAAACCCATCATTTATTTATCTTTTGAAAGAAAATAATAATAAACATGAAAAAACATTTATACCTAATGAAATTCAAATTAAAAGAGTAACGCTATATGAAATTGTATTATCAGTGTATTTTAACATAAATCATATTAAAAATATGCTTCAGATATTAGTAATTCGTATATCATTCACGTTTTAATTCAAAGTATTGAATTTATACAAATATATAGTTATTTATAAAAGAATATATGAATTGAATCTACTTATAATAACGTGATTGGCTTTGAAATAAATACATTTTTCAAGACATAAATACAATTAAATAAAACATTTGAAAATAAAGCAGTGCCGCTTCAGTATTTGTGGTTTACCAAAAAACTAATAAATAAAGTTGGTATATATTTTGATTATCAAAATATAATTGTAGATAAAATCGGAATATTTGAAGAATTTCACATAAAAATGTTTTGCCAGTTTTCCTATAGTTGCTGAATTAAATATTGGATTGAAATAAACAAGACAAAGGTGAGAAGTAAACATGTTAATCAATCATAATTATTATTTTATTGTTTTAATCGTTGAAACAGTATTTTGCAGATGTAATATTCTAAAAATAATTTTAATGGTTAAAAAATGTATAAGTTGTGAAAGTCGGTCACTGGTTTGATATGTTGAAATGAATTCCAAATTCAACCTTAATCTAAATTAACCAGTCTTTCATTTTAATCTAATATGACTGTGATAAAGTTTTAACAAGATATAAATGCCATAATTCGGTATTGAGTTTTTAATACTTATGAATATTTAAAGTGCCAACCCTTGAGAGTATTACGAATGAATTAAATTATGTCATGTTTCCTATGTTTTTCCATCTAATGAAAATGAAATAAACATACTGTTAATTAATATTTAATGAATTTCAATCCGATAATTATAAAACTGCTCAATGATTTATTCATATGGGTGTAAAATAATATTAAAAATGATTGCGCTGTACCAAATTGAAGTTATTACAAATTCAATGCTTCGAAGAAAATAAATTATGAATATGTATCGTATTATGGAATAAATTCTATTATAAAGATACGATTATTATTTCCAATAACGTAATTTGAAAACACATAAGTCATTTGCTCGAAATATATATTAGAAAATTAAAAGATTCGTTTGAATTTTTACCACAAAAATAATTTACATTATTATGGCGATAAAAATGTATATGTATAATTAAGTTATTTTACTTAAAAAGAAATTAGATTTTGAAATTAGAGCGCGCAATACAATTTTCTAAATGTAAACTGAAGAAAATATTTGTATACCATTATAAACAAAGATAAATATTTTAAATATTCACAGAATTATTTTAAATAAAATAATGACAGATGCAAATATGTTACTTTCTTTGCCAGGCGTCAATGTTACCAAAAACAGCAGGCATCTCAGTCCTTTTCCTCGACCGAGAAGTAGCATCGCAGTCACCGTAGTACAAACTGTTTCCACTAAGCGGCACCACTGTGTGGATGAAGTAGTCAATACGCATTTCAGTCAGCCAAAAAGTCCAAACTCTGAAAAGTCATTTCTTAATGATTCCATGAGAATTTTTATAAGTTTTATAAAAATAAAAACCTTATTAAGTGGACGTTAAAAAAATTATTTGAAGTTTATACATAGTTATAAATTGTGCAATATTCACTAGTATTATTTTAACTTTAAAACAGTAACTGAAAATGTTCGAAAGAAGGATATAATAATGGATAGAAAAAAAAGATAAATAATTATGTTTTGAAGAAAGGATTAGATAAAACATCATAGACAAATAAATTACGGTTATAAATGATTTGCTGATAAAAACTTGGGAGCTATAAGCAAGTTCTGGAACCAATAATTTAAGAAAATCGCGTGAGAGAACAAAGACTAACAAAATGGTAAAATATTATTCGTCAGAGAAAACGATCATCGTCGTACCTTTTCGCATTTATACCCGGTTCTCGGCATTCTTTTAGTTCGATACTTCAAACGCGCAATCGGAATCATACGTATATTGTTTTCGTTTCATGAGAAAATTCTATTATTCTACCGATCTATAGAGGCTGTAACAATGTATAACGAAAACAAAGGAAAATGCGTCACTTACGTGAATGAAGAGCTCGTTGCTTTCTGAACGTTTTGAGATCGGACGGACAGTGAGTGCGATAAATAAATAAATAAATAACCGAACATAACACGAAGTATTCGTATCATATTTCTATACTTCTTTTCACCTAATTTTTCATGCGCGTGTATTCATTACTTTGACGCTATTTTGTTTCCATACTGATTACAAAATTAATTGCAAGCAGAAAGCTCGCAAAATAAATGAAGATAATTTCACAGTGAACTCATTAATTCATAATGATGAACTCAATAATTCATAATGATAATTATCTGTGAGCCATTTACGTGTTGTTTATGCCCTCTTATAGTTCGCGTCAAATATTATGTCGAGTAACAAAAAAAGTTGGATGTAAATAAATAATGTAAATGTAGCGTGATGTTAAATGAGAGTATGGTAACAGGTAAGAGTGAAAAATAACGGTGGCCAGAATAACGAAGTTCAAAATAATGAACATATTAGCAACATGTAACAAATTTTCATTATTATTTTTCATTTATTTGATGTTTCCTTTTCTCAATTTTCGATCTATATCGTCGCCCAATAATACGAATTCGCGACTCGTAAACATCCCGCATAACGCAGTAAAATTGCCTCTTTAAATGTATAAAAAAATATATGCGAATCGAATTTTTAATTTCATTTTATAAAATCATTTACATATAATCATTTTCACAATTATTCGAAAATGCTGCAATATGAATTGTAAAATACCTTATATATTAAGATTTCAACATTGTATTTAATTATGTAGAGAAAATAAAAAATATGAAGAGTTCTTTTACGATTTTTATTATTTAAACGTTTCTTGAAAAACATTATAAATCGTAAAAAATGTAATATTTATAAAATGTTAGTGACAGTTTATTAACAATTAAAAACAATTACGTCAAAGTTAGTAATAAACAATAATAATAGAAATGGTAGTAGTAAAAAAATAATAATAATAAGAATAATGACAATAATAATTAGAAAATAAAGTTACATCAAATATTCAGGAGAATATGGTCACTATTAAATTTACGTTTATAATAATAAACATAAAATAAGAAATAAATCATTTTGCAATTTTTAGTATTAACTTGTTGTATAGCAGCTGATTTATACAAAACACAATGGTTTTTCATTTGGTAAACAATTATCTTTAATGATTTATTACAATATTAAAATATAAGCTACTTTAAACAAGTTATGAGTGTCTTCATTATAAAATATTGTTAAATCATTCTTTGATATTAAAAAAAGCATATCGAATAATTGACGTTGAAAAATATGAATGCATGAAAATGGTGTAGATGTACTCATTCAACTATATCGAATTAAGAATACATTGTGATACTATAATGATAAATTCGATTAAAAACGTGGTCAAAAAGTAAAAGCGTTGTCCTTGTTAGGGAGAGAACTCCGCAAGCTTACCGTGGCTCAGTCAGCGCGCGACTGTTGCCTCGCGTCTTAGCTCGTGCGATTCCGCGAGCGCTCGGGGACGCCGGCGCCTCTGGGCGTCGCGACGGCGGCCGTCCAGGGCGCCAGGCAAGGCGTCCCTTGGCGTTCACCCCGCCAGACGCCAGACGAGTTCCGACTGTACGCTCGTCCAAACGTGACGTAACGAGCGCTCTATTGTGCTCGTGATCGTGGTAGAGCTCGTCTCGTCGCGGTATTGCTACATAACCCCTGACGCAATCAGGCAGGCTCGAATTCGAGCGTGTTTCGAGCTGGTTTGCTCTTACACTGGATAGGGGATCGTAGATCGCCGGCTAACGCGTATTCGCATGTGGGCGAAAGTGCGGAAACGTGCCTCTGTGTGCGGTGCGAAAAAATCTTGAGAGCCAGAACGCGATCGGGATTATTTGTATTCGTTGGTTTCTTGGCTATCCTGTGGGATTGATCGGGACCACGATGTTGGTGCGAGGGGCCGTCTAAACTGGCCCCGCATTTGGCTACCCTGCGGACTAACGGGCGGCCTTGCTGCTGCGGAGTGCCAAAAGAACACGTGCTGTCTTTATGCGCGCCGTGTGCCGGCGTACCTGCCCCAATCATGCTCACTATGTCGACTTTGATGATGCCGACTACGATGACGACCATGACGAATCCCGCACCTATCCCGGCACACACGGTGCCCCAAAAGCTCGAGCCACCGAAGATTGCCGCGAACACGATCACTCACAACAACACTTCGTCTGCCAACAAATCAGGTGCGCGACAACCACCTTCAATCAATCCATTACGTGTTCGCAAAGTCAAGCCAAAATCATGCGACAGCCGCAACTGTGTAGTTGCACGTCCCGTGAAGCTGTCGTTCTCTCGGAAAAATTCTTTGTCGGTATTTTAATGTTAAAAGTCAATGAATACGCGAGTTTTTATCCGATAAATTCCCAGGTGTTTATATAAAGCCAGTTACTTTGTGGGAATATTTTCGGGTCAGTAACTGCATCCGACAAAAATACGAGAGTGAGAGATTCGAATATTTTTACACATCTTCATGCGACGTATCGAGTTTTCTTTTGCTCGCACTTTTTTCTTACTCCGGTACATACCTTACTTGACGTGTAATAAGACTTTGTTTTATGTGATCAATCGAGCTAATTCACATTCAATAACTCCATGCACTAGCTAAGTAAAAACTGAACAATACGCAAAAACAATTACGTGTTTTTTCACAGGACCTACTTCATTGTTCATATAAAAACATCTCCTGATATATATGCAACTATGCATGAAAAAATTATAATAGTGTGGGTTTTCATAATTCGTTAAAATAAGTGAAATTGAATTTTAAATTATTTAAAGTTGTTCACTTCATTGCTCATTGAGGTTTTAATTGTTCACAATTTTCATATTCACGAGTCATATATTTCGGTGAGCCAATCCGTATACCTCACAATAATTTTAGTATTTCATTAAATCTTTGAATTCCGTCAGAATGTCGGATCTTTGAAGTATTCTCACATAAACGATTATTTTCAGATATATAGAGCTTTGCTTTTCACAAAGACGATAACTTATGACGATTTAGGATACAGGGGAAAAAATTATGAGTCGCGAATAAACGTACATAATTTTCGTTGTATAATCTGTTTGCGGAAAATGCTTATCTGTCGCGTCGTTATTTATTCGAAAGCATTTCCGTAATCTTAGTGTGGTGTTTCCGGTATTTCCATTTAAATTGACGTAAACTGCTATTGTGGAGAACATTTCAATTTATCAAGTTGTAGTAACATTTACGTATACCTTAATTCAATCATTTTGACTGCATGAAATACGGCAAGCTACAGTCTATAAAGAAATAGGATCGTTCCTTTCGAAACACCTCAACTTGAATTTCAATTAAAGCCAAGTTTCAAAAGTCATGCTTTATTATTTGCTAGCATTTCCTAGTTTCATTATTCTGGTTACTATGTCATTTTACGAAAAACTGATGCTTCAAACTTAAATGTCAATTGGGTTTAGTTTTAACGTTGATAAAACATTAATCATTACAATTATAAAGTGCAAAGCAGAAGTTTTCTTTCGATCTCAAGTTGTACTTTTCAATTAATTATTTTTTGGAACAACTACACAGTTTTAGGCTGTCACGGGCACTTCTTTTATTTTACGGAATAGTAAACTACAAATGGAAATTGAAAATAGGATAATTATTTTTACAAAGTTAAATAACTTTTCTAACTGAGTTCAAACGTTTTATTGAAATATTGGATTCGTTTGTTGAAATACGGAATGTATTTCAATAAAATGTTGACACGCTTAAACTTTATATTCTCACTTGAATTTTTCGTACTTTCTTGTATCATCAGATAATCGATTTATATTTCTTAAACAGGAAAACCATATCTATTTATCAGATATAAATATTTGCAATGTTATTAGGTCCGAATTTCTTGAAGTATTAATAATTGAATAATACGTCTTGCTTTAATGAAATCACTTATCAAATGTATAAATATTTTAATTAATATGCATTCAATAAACTCGATAAAAGATGATTTCTAATATTTTTACCTAATACATTTTGCTTTACCAATTTATTTTTATTTTCCGAAATGTCTGTTTCGTACTTCTGATATTTAAAACGTATTCCATTCATTACATTAGACCAGATGTTTCAAAATTTGCTTACGAATTAAGTTAAACAAATTTCAGAATTCACACTATAAATTTGTTATGAACTTCATCGTCTCAATTTTTCATGTTTGCAAAAATAATTTACAAAACTGGTCTATCATATTTCGTTTTTAAATTTGACAAATGAAGTTGAAAATTGTTATGTTTAAATTCTGTACCATCAAATTACAAGTATTAGGGTAATTTACTTTCGTAACCTTAAATTTGATTGAGTAAAGTATAATAAAATGTTTCGTTTATCATTGTGATAGACGTAAACAATCTATTTGCGTTTGGTTGGTTTACACTTTTCATGCCGTTTTATACTAAATCGATATCAAAAGAAGCTATTGTTATTATAAGCTTCTAAAGAAAGCTATTAAGTACGTGATTTCAAATATAATAGATATGAAAATTCATGAAACGACCAAAATCTTGTTGAATGTAATAAACCGCGATTTTATAATTGAATTTATGTTATAAGCATATACTTTCATGTTTCTATCTTAACAAGATATTCCTTGAATATTTTCATTTATACTTATATTCCTAAAATAAATGTTAAATTTACAAAAATGTTCGAAATCAAGAACGATAACATACAAAGTAATAGAAAAACATAATAAAAATAGTCAGAAAATAAATTTCTCTTACTTATTTTTATTCATTCTAGAGTATTTCCAGAACATAATTTATTACGAAGAAAAATCCCTGTTATTGAAAATTGACTTCTAAACCATTTTTAAGCATATATTTATTTAAATCTAATATTTATATAGGTATATT
>JABFQD010003533.1:0-13065 GCA_022817045.1 Psix sp. ZL-2020 | reverse complement strand
TTTATATAAATGAATATATAATATATATATATAATATAAATATATGAGATATCTTCAAATGAAATAAAACTAACACTTGTTCATTTCTTATCCTGGTTATTTTATAAGTAGCTCAAAATGAATAAAAGCAAAGTTGTTTATTATTATGCGTAAACATAAAAAATCAGGAATAAAATTACTGATAAATTAAAATATATTGAATATGAAAAAAAGAAGTAGGAAAAAACACATTGTAAACAAACTGAATTGTTTATTGGGATAATATTGAGTTTTGACTTTCGTAAAAATGTTGATTTTTCAATCGTAAACTTTATACCTGTCAGCAAGTAGAAAGGTGAAAAATAGTTTCTTTTTAATATTCGCTGAGTCTGTTATGTGTGACATCAAGAGCTAAAAAATCTATTCTTTTATTTTCACTGTTTTGGCAATTTTAAATAATACAATTTATAAAATGATAAATATTTTCAAAAGCTGTAATAAAGAACTTCTAAACGCAAGATTCATAAATGATGATCCTATTAACTTTCTTTATCCTAATGTTATCTATTTTAAACTAGATAGAATTGATAAAATTCATATACACGCATAATCAGAAAGGTATGTAATGGTAATATCAAGCTGATATTATGCAAATGACATGAGCCAAAATTGCAGCATCGAAGTATACCAGATTCATATTTTATACTTTTTCGCGTCAGCGAATATTGCCACAAAAGAAGTGACAACTTAATCTCTACCACTACGAACTTATTGAACGCTCATCCTCGACATTGATTCACATGATTAAGCTCGTTTATTGTAAACTCGTTGATTCAGCAAAAGCTATATCTATCTAAAAATTCCTATTCATTTTTCTTGTATTATTATTATTCTTATTATATTATCCATATATATATGTATAAAGTATTTAGAAAAACAATAAAATTGGAATTGTATATTTTTCGAAACTTCCATATTCATTTTTGATTATACGTATATAAAGTCCAACGGCGAAAACTTTGCTGTGTTTTTGAACACAAAGGAGTTTAAAATTATATGGAGAGCTGTTCCGCAACCAAAGTGTAACGACCATTTAACGGCAGCGACACATTCAGTCGATTCTGCAATTTGGACGTTTGCAAGTGTACTGTGACTGCCGTAAAAGTTGTGCTTCATAGTTGAATAAGCTTCTTGTAACAAGTAGTAATCAAATAGTGACGACAAAGTCAGCTTCGCTCAACTTATTACTACAACAAGGCGTACACTGTTATTTAAGAATTACACGCATCGCGGCTCTCTTCGTGTTGTGTTTACACTTTGTCAAAGATGCGATATTCATAGTACTGAATTCACTTGTAGGTTAATAAACTGACTGCTTATGTCATTATTTTAACAATGACAAACACTGTAAAGTGTTGCTGGTTGTACGATCTCCAAATCCTCGAAGCAGAATGTTTTATCTTGAAAAAGCTCCATGCAAAAACAACATTTACGAAATAATACTCGTATAAACAAGACATAACTGCTATTAAAACAACTTCAGGACAACTATTTGAATTGGCAAATTGGATTAACGATTTTTTTTATTTCAGATAATTCATACTAATATGAGCGTTATAATTGAAATAATTCGAAAGACTGCTAGAGCGTATAAATTCTTGCGGAGATCTACAGTTTTGCTTTCAGTGGCCAAACTTTTACAACATGCTCGTGTTGATTGTTACGGAAAAACAACTTGGTGCATTGTTTTCCGAGGCGCAACCGCGAAAAATACTTTTCAATCTCACGATGGCGAAACTCGTACAGGATCGTGGCTTGCGGCGCCTAACTTTGCCAAAGGGTTCTGTTGCGGAAAATTGTCAGGTATTTCACAGGCTACATTTGGACAAGTTAACATAACATTAGTTATCTCGAAATTCGATAGAAATAATAAATATTCTGCTGTAACTATTACGAATTTCATTTGACGTCTAAATATACTCCGAGAAGGATAAAAAACAATACCGCCAGATCACACATGACATTCAGACAATGATTTTATTTTCAATGCCAGAACTATGTGGTTGTTGAAAAGTTGAATGATTTCAATAAAATGATTACTGACAAAACGATTTTCTACATCGTTTCAAAAAGTGAGTTGCATAATAAATTTTTAAAATGCAAATCAAATTTTGATACATCATTAATCCATTTATTGAATTCACAAAGGTACAATAGAGTGAGTAGGATAGTGACTATTATGAAAAAGATAGAGCAACTGTGGAGCAATCATTCGGTTAGGTTTTTCGTTCATCGCGTAAACGAAACGCGGCGTGAACGGAGGACGCGCGATTTTGTTGTGGAATTGCAAACAAAACTCGAATTAGTACATGAAAGCTACATCGCGTATTTGCATCGTTGCACATTACGGAATGACGTCGCGACGTGCTTGCTTGCTATTGGCTGAGTTTGTACGTAGTTATAACAGAGATTCGCGAGGTGTGTACGATACTCATAATTCAATGATGATAAAACGAACATGTGACCGAAAAATTGACAATGAAGAATTCACTCTCAAATAAAACCGCACTTTTATGCTAGAATTGATTATCGGATCGAATCCACGAGCGAGTGTCAACAGTCTATTCACATTCACTTTTCTCACTTTCTTTAATCTTCTCATCAACGGGTCAACGCTTTTCAAAGCATCTATGTTCTCAAATATATTCTTTTATCTTTTAGTCAATTAATATGTACGCTACGGAAATCATTGAAGTAGGTGTGAATGTCCTGACAAAAAATAAGAGTCAAATGAAATTCAAAACATTTTTTCATATATATTTACAAAAATATATTTGAATTATAATTAATGGAATAAAACAAATTGGAAGATCTCTGAAAGCAATGGAAAACTGTAAAAAATTTCAGATGAAATAGAAATTTGTGTCTTACAATTCAATTATAAGAAATACGCTCGACTTTTAATTAGTGAGTTTAAGAACATGGTTTCGACTTTCGATAAAGAACAGTGTAATGAAAAAAGTAAGTATTTAATGAGCTTTTTCAAAAAATTCAACGCATTTCGTGGAGTAACATAGAAAGCTAATGACTATCGATACTCGCTAGTTTATGCGCAAATGCACGAAACTTATCGTTTTTTCCACTCCAAACAATGCGTCTTACTTCTTTGATCTAATTTATGTCCGAACCACCTAAGTGGGCTCTAAATCGAGAAAAAGAATGGCGGTTTTATTGAAAAATAACGACCACTTAATTATTGGTGCAAAAACATTCGAATAAGCGTTTACTGGTAAGAGTCTGATAAAAAAGTATAGATTTATCACCGATAACAAACTGAAAACTTATAATCAAAATTTATTACAACTTTATAAGCGAATTAACTACAGTAAATGTAGTTAGAAAATAATCGCGTTTCTTTAGATGTCGTTATACCTCTTATGGACTTTATGGAATATATTTGTGATTTGAAATATTGAAAACAACTCCACCAAGCAATTTTATTGATGTAAGTTACAACCTATGTAAAAATAACCAAAATACATCCGGATTCACGATTGTTACAACGCTGGAACATAGTTTACAAGAAAAAAATTTGCCGAACAATGTTAAGCCAATGTTGAATCCATATTATGATTGTTGTTGGTTCGACATAGGTAGTTAACGTTGTCTGGCTTTGTTGCCGTATCATTTTTTTCATAGTATGGCTGACGCGGAGTCAATTTTGGCCTATAATGTCAAATCGCAACGTTCTGCCAAAACAAAATTACTGGTTGTAAAGTCACTGTTGATTCGATTTGAATTGGTGACGTCAACATATAACGTCGTGCCATAGTTGAATATCTTGTAGATTCATTATTGGTATAACTTAGGAAAGTAAAATTGTACCAAGGTCATATTATTTTTAAAACCATTTCCAAGCATAATCAACTTTTCGTATTCCAATTTATGATCATAATAATGCTGAATTAACGTCGGTGTACAAAGCTGATGAGAATCATTAGAATGCTGGATCACTCTTGAATTCAACGTGGATATAACATCAGCCAATAGCATTGGCCAATAACGAGTAAGCTTCAGAATTCATGTATCATTGATACGACATTAATCAATGAAGTTGGCCAACAACGCCGGGCCAACGTTAGATGTCTTATATGGTCAATATTGATACATCGTTGACGATCGACCGTCTTAACTAACATTTATTAAACAAATCCTCATAAACTCTTAATAGTAAAATGTAGTAAAATAATAAAGTAAGACAATATTTGGATACGTACAACATTATACTGTTTTATTTCAACTATTATTTTAATTAGGCCATTAGTCTAGTAAATAAAGATGTGGACTACCACTTTTAAGAAGATTCAAAATTCATCGTTGCAACATAATTTAAAGTTCAGCTCCATGTTATAAGTCGATTAATATAGCGCTAATAGAATATGTTAATCATTAATATTATCAATTTTATTAATTTTATTCAAATAAAAAAAGTTTTTTTTTATATATATGCAGCATACTACGTAGAAACTACGTTAGCATACGATGTAAAATTAACATTGACGAGACATCACAAACCAACTTTAATTAAATGTTAGCACGACGTTATTTAACGAAGTCATTACTTCTGTGTCAACGTTGAGTCAATGTTGTAACGACTCTATTTTTCTGCCTGGAAAGATTCATTGTTCTTCAGATGTCGATATTTGTAAAAATCTTCGATGGAAATTCTATTCGCCTTTTTGATGACTGCATATTGAGCTGGAAGAGGCACTGTAAACGTCGCGTAATTTTATCAGTCGCAAGTTCTGCCAAAGTTTTCCTGAAATACTTCAATCAGACGCTTTTTTACTAACTTCGATGAGTAATGCCGACTTGAAAATGACGACAAAATTCTGAATTTCATTACAGAAAATCACTGTATCATTCATCGGTAAAAATCGCTGCTAATTTGTTCTGAGTTTGTTCCTATCTACTTTTTTTACATACATCAAAGAGCAAAAACTATTTGCAAAAGAATATTTCAAATATCTGTAATATCTATAGCTGTTTCAATCTCGAAGTATAAAATACTTTCAAGTGATTCATAATGTTCAATTCAAACTACTGAAAAATTATATTAAAGCCTGTGATGGAGGTTTATATCGAGTATTAATTTGTGTTAAACAGTATTCGTAAATCCTGCCTTTGAATATTTATTTTTTTCGAAAACATTCACTATTTTGCACAAATATTAACATTTGTCCGTTCCTATCCATAAGCAGAAGATTGATAAAAAATTATTGGAACATGCAAAATTTGTTCAAACAATAGCAAACCACACTCCATTATATATGCATTCGTTCAAATAACGTCAGCATTATTGTACGTAAAACAGAAATTTGATTTTTTCATAGGTATAAATTGGTTCATTTTTTAACGAATTCCGTGTCGACATATTGCACGGAAAATTACAACAGAATATGATTTGATAATGTTTGAATAACGTTGCTAATTCGTTCGTGACAGATAATTCAGCGCGTAACGTCCGATTATTTAAATATTACGAAATGCGCTTGAATTGCAAAATGCAGCCACGATTTGTTAGTAAACACTCCGTCATTTCTCGAAATAAGATAAAAAAGTGCAATCGTTAAATAAAGGCAACGATTTCATTGAATGAATATTGCGAAGACTCAATCGCGAAAACGAAATGATGAGAAAAACAGATACGATTTAATCCAATTTTCTTTTGATACGGCGAGAAATAAATTGATGCAAATTATCGCTTTGAATCGGAGATAATGCAATTAAATTGTGTTTCTCGCCTGTTATACGTATATTTTTGTGAAAACAATAAAATATTCTTATTTCGCAATCAAAGAAATCATTCGAAATTCGTTTTCTTTTAATCTCAGCTGCAATCATATATTTTGAGTGGTCTTTGAATAGTATGTTTTTAGATACAAATAAATTTACGACGATCAATTATGAAAATGTATGCAAAAATATGACCCCGCTCATTAGGTCGAACCTCTTTGACCTATTGAAGTAACGCGAGTGCGAAATTAATCAACGTGAGCTAATTATCACTAGCTAACAAACGGCTCGTCATTTTTCTTTCCTTAGTCGAACTTTCGACTCTTACTTTAAGAGTAAAAATGCGAGCGAGGAAAAATGAACAAGACCTTTTTACGACGAGACCAATCGATGAAGGAGAACGATGCACAAAGGATGGGCTGAGGTTTGACCCGATAGTTTGACGTAAATAACGTTTCTTTTGTGACTCGTATTTATGATGGTTGTGCCATGATTTTTTATAACTGATTGTCCACCTAATGCTAAAGAATCGATCGAATTCTTACAATCGACCGCCTTCGAGTTAATTCACGGGACAAATGAAAAAATAAAATACAAAAACTAGACGTCTCAAAGGTTGGAAACAAAGTTTGCGCAAACTTTGAATCAAAAATATGTCACGTCTTTTGTATCCTTCAACGTAGTCAGAAAAATACGGCGAGAAGTTACTTATAACTCCTCGCAGATTAGAACACGTGATTCGATTTTAATATGGTCAGACGGTATTTGAGTTTCATTAAGTATCGGTTGTAAAAATTGTTTTTTCAAATCATTCCGCTATGAGGTTGGTTTTCTGAAACAATGCAGTCCTATTCTAATTAAAGTTTTGATCAATTAATTAGCTAATCAAAATGTAATTACATTAATGCACGGATGAATAAATATTATTGCACTGGTAATACAATGATTACATACTCGAGTTCTATCGCGAATGAGTTTTAAATATTGACTCTACATGCTGTGTTTCATTACATTTCAGTAATTTGATGAAATGAGGTGCAATCGGCTTACAATGAGGGAATTTTCGATAATTATGTTGTCACATCGACGAGGAACAGCATCATAACAAACGTACTGGTTCAACTATTAAATCTACTAAAATGGTAAGTAAAACAGTAACGTATTTAATTCGTAATAATTAAACACAATTTTCATCGAATTAATAAATGTGCATTCGTACTGATTAATGAATGTAATTAAAATTGCGAATGAATAGGGTATGATAGATTAATATTAGTAAGGTCCATTTAATAATTGGAAGGCGAAACGCCTGAAATCTCTGGAGAACTTATCATGTCCTTGGAACGAAGCGATGCGAAAAGTGGAATAATCTATTTTAGCAAAAAGGCGTGGTGTAACGGAATCATTCCTCCGCCAATAAATTTGGCCTCTGGCGCGCCCAAAACTCACCGAATTTAATGTGGCATGACGACTCAACGGTATCTCGATAGAAACGTTTCGGAAAACAAGCAACTATTGTTTGATCACACCAAACAGCCGATTGTTTGCAATAAAAATGTTTGCTGAATATCGTTTGTCCTAGAATATGACTTTTATCGAACCGCGAAAATGCGCACGACTCCAATCAAATATTATCAAATTGGTTTATTATGATATTTCTCGAGTACCTACAAATTTTCCTCATCTATTACCAAATAATTCACTGCATTAATTCCAGTTCATAAGGCTTCTTTGAAAATTAAGAGTATGAAGTAAATATATCAAATTTTAGATGGTTAGCAATCAAAGTTCAGCTGAATTGATTCGAATAATGGAATCATTCGTAAAAAAATATTTCTTTCAAATCATTTCATCCCGCGTTATAATAACCAAATTGTTTTGATGCATATTACGAAATTTGTGTTTAAACAAACAAAAGCTGGTATTAAATACATTTCTGTATAACCAGCAACCCATGTGCAAATTTAACAAAACGTTCACTATGCGTTAGATTAAGACTCTGTAGTAAGACCAGGAAGATTTAGACTTGATCTCTACATGACTTGGCTTTATACTCTGCATAATTTAATATTTTCACAAGTTTTAAATTAAACGAAGAAATGTAGCTTTCAAAGTTTTGTAAAACAATGAAGACACTAACTACAACTTTCTTCTAATTATTCAATTAAAAGTCAACGATTTTTGTTTCAATTTCTTTTAAGAATTCATAAATACTTTTCAATTTTTAATTATTTAATTAGCTTGACAATTAGTTTAATTTGATTAACAAAGTAATACTGTTCTTAATGGAACTTCAAATCGGCGGTTGATAAAATCCCAGATATAATTTAGGGCCCTATAAAATACACTATATACATATAGTGTCCTTGTGGGAATGTAACACCACAGATGCTAAGTGCTCGATATGGTTGCCAGTATCATCCGACAAGAGTCGTGGTAGGTGTTCAATCAAGAGACCCGTCGAGATTTCCCATGACGGAACCTAATTATTTAATTTATCAATAATCATTTGGTAGAATGTTATTGAATATCGTTTAGTCGTTAATTAATTATTTTTCGCTGTTAAAAACTTTTGCCTGTTAATATGTATGTATTATTCTCTATACGTAATTTTTAGGTTTTACATTATACGATAATTATTCTTCATTTGAATATGGTAAATAAATAGTGCAAAAAATTTGCTGTTCTGTACTCATTAATTTTTCAATTTATTAACAATAATGATGTATTATATTGAATTCATATTCATTTCATTTACATAAAAACCAACACAATTACATTCATTTTTTCATTTATGTTAGTCATTAAGAAAAACAACGTTTCAAACACTAAAAGATTTTTCTATAATGTAAAGAAATTTATTTAGTGTGCCTGTTACATAATCTGATAATATTCTGGAAAAAAGATTTTCAACTAAAATTCATCGAAAGACTGCAAGTAATATGCAAACCCCTAACCCTTAGCGTTGGGTTTTTTGCATTTATCCAATTAAAACAACACCAATTGTTGCGTAAGTTTGTTGCAACATTAACTTTAAAGTTACTTGAAACAACATTTATCAGTATTAGTTCCAATTTTTACAGATTATGCTTGTGTAATATTACAACGTTCAAGCTTCAGGAACTGCTCTTGAATATATATGTATATATATTTTCAATATATAGACTAATAGAAATAATGCGGGTTGGGTCTTTGAAAATTTTCAGGCAACATTTTACAGCTAGGGTTATACATGACAACTTTATAGAGTTCTCCTTTGGTTTATGAATAGTATTAAATTGATAACTCCCTCATGGAAACCTTTAATGGATTTATGTGATATTCCATTTTAGGTTCTATTTATATAATCAATATAGAACCCTAATTATTGAAGAACATTTTTCCATGAGACTTGTACTTAAAATTTTAAAATCAGAATATTTAAAAATAGATCTAGTGAATTATAAATATTAAAATAGGCTCTGTTTGTTGTCAAAGTTAATTTCTATTTTGTCTATTAATCCGTAATTTCATAAAAACCTTGTTCCAATATTTATTAATTGTATTTATCATTGTATATAATATTATTCTATTTTAAAACGAAAAGCATGATTTTCATATTTCATTATGAGATTATTTATATAAATAAATAATTTGCTTAAAATATAATTCTCTGACTTTTGTTACTTTGATATAAAAATGATTTCAAAATGACAATACGCAAAAGGCGTGTTGCGATGTCGAGTTAATTGATACGAAACATTAGTTGAGATCCTGCGTAATTTGTTAATTTGTCACCGTAATTGATAGTATCCAACGCAGGAACTTCGCCCCATTATTTTCGTTGATTATTCCCATGGATCTTGAAATATTTCAAATGGTACGTATCTGATCCCATCCGTGTGATGCAAACCATGATACGTTAAGGTCTTCCCTATATAATCCGTGGCGACAATTTTAATGATATCTTAACCGCGTGGTTTCTGGTATCATCAGGAATAACAGCACGATCTATTTGATCGATACGATATCTCGTCAATCGTACTGCACAGCAATGGGCTTTCCCCGTTGCATCAATTTAGAACTAAGCACTTTGTAATTTAGCTTTACTCCACTAATAACGTATTTGAGATAAGAATTTAATTATCTGAACCTCACTAAATCGGCGAATAGAACAGTAATATAGGCAACATTCAATGATACAGTCATTTTCATTATTGTACAATGGTTTGGTGCACGCATAAGTAATGAAAAAAACACATTCTCGAATCAGACATCAAAGCTGTTTACGTGATTCGAACAATTTATTCATCGCTTCAATTAAATGTTCTTCACAATAATCAATAAGTTTAGATTGTGAGGATTGTCTCAACCGAGTTTATGTGGGTCGACCACGTTGGCCTAACAAATAGCCAAAACGTCGAACACTGGCATACGTAATATTACAGTGAGCGGTTATGCTTGAGCGAACTAATTATCAAGAGTCGTGCGAACAATGCGCGACAACCCGGAGCACCGTCCATGGACTGATATCTAATTCGACACGAGATAACCCGATTAAACCGACGTGGTCTGCTTCGACTGTTCGACTTGAGATATCTGCGCGCTCGCGGTCGCGCGATCTTGTCAGCCGGCTCAACGTACTAGTTAGCAGTTTGACTCGGATGTTAGCTGAGCCCGCTAGATGCTCGACAGCCATAGCTTTTAGAGTGGCATGTATCGCCGCGGGATCCAAATTTCATTCTACGAAAATTAAATTACAGTCCGACTTGCAGTGTTGTTTAATTAAACAGAAATTAGCCGAACTACCTTTGCGTTACATATTCGTTCACTTTTTTGCGCCAACTTATTATCGAGCGAAATATATTGGAAGCACCACCTACGTGCTTCTGTCGTTGCACTGCCGATGCTAATTGTGTACCAACATTATGTCTGTTTTCATTTACTTTCCAGTTAATCTCTACTATCTTGGTTTGCCTGAATTTTAACGTTGCGCCGACATCTAATGTGTTTTGTATTGGTGCTTAAACATACATCTTTTTCATTTGTTAAAGTTACGGAACTTTTAGAGCTTATCTGAATAATCTCATCAGTTGACCTGAATGTTTCTTTTTAGACGAATGAAATCCAGGAGAAAAAAATTTTTAGCAAACGATATAATTAATGTAATATTGAACATTCTTTTTCTTATCTCTCTTTATTTCTACTTATCTTGTTTTATTTCTACTTCCCTCTTATTCTTTAAGGATTTCTTTTACGGGATATCAGATTTTCTTGGATCAAATTTCAGAATGGTTTTTTAATTATATTTCAGTAATATACCGTCTCGTAAAAAATGCAAATTTTATTCCTTTAACATCCATTGATAATCTTTCTTTGACCAAAAAAAGCAACCAAATTTTGTTGAAGGGAGTTGTAACTTTATTATGTCATCTTTTTAATGGTCTCAATCAAAATTATTTTATATTTCAAAGAATAAAAAAGTTCAAAGTTCTTTTTTTTAGTTTAAATGATGTACTCATATTGCAGATTATTATTGATGAAACATAAATAAATAATATGTAATATGTAAAATGAATGTATTGATATCTCAATCATCATAGTGTATTCATGCAACATTATATATTATGATTATATTTGATAATATAGATAGATAGAGCATTTTCCATATTTGAGATATTTTTACGCAAAAATTAATATTAACTTTAGGTCCTATGTTATTTCACGTCTTAATATGATATTCGTACGTAATGCGCGAAAGTAACTGTAATGAAAATGATCTCATTTCGCTAATGCTAGTGACAAAAGAAATATGTTCTCATAATTGCATTCTAGCATAATAACTTTATTCATGAGAATATGAATTGCAACATAGCAATTAACGCGTTTGTTGTACACGTACGAAAATTTCACCTTTAAATGTATCGTAAAAAAGGCTCATTTGATTTAAGATTTAAAAATGTATGAATGAGATTTAATCTTCAGAATTATAACAACGATTTAAATGTAAAAACATTTTTCTAACTATGCAATAATAAAAACTTCGGCTACATGAAATAAAACATTCTAGAAACAAATCTCGCTGGATTCAAAAGGAATGTTTGAAAAATTCCCAAGATAATTGAACTGGTATGTATGAATACACTTTAGTTACGACTGTGAAAGCATCACAAAAAGTCACAAATTCTTATTATTACTACGTCTGTTCATTTACATCGGCTGTTTTATATTGGCGTTGTATTTTCTATTTATCGATAGTTGAACAAATTTTGTTGACGCATAATAGAAGAAAAATACATTTGATTATATTTTGATAAAATGAAATATTTCTCATTAATAAAAATGATTGTAATAAAAATTAAGTTTATTTCGATTTGTTCACAATGAAGAAAATAATAAAACTGCAATTTGGATCAAGATTTCATTTGTGAACGATTTATTTAAATTATTAATTTATTTCATAATTGCCAAACCGAAGCCAATGTTACGCTAAAATTCTTTCCATTATTTTCATGCCATATAATTTTTTACGGCGATTTATGAAATATCTAAACGATTAATAGATTAATAAAAAGATTATAAAAACTTTTATTTTAAGTGTATAAAACGAAATTGTCGTCACACAAAAATATTTTTTTTGCATAGATAAATACTCAGATCAATATTTAATTATTGAAATTCACATCATAAACGTTATTGCATTTTTAAATTAAAAATAAAAAAATACTCAAAGTAAATTAAAGTATAGATATATAAAATGTCATATAACAAAATATTTACTATGAAAATTAATAAAGTTTTGTATGTTTCAATTAAAACTGTATAAACTAAAAACCGCCTTTAACTCTTTAACGTCGCGCTGTAAATTGCAAGCAATTATTTGTTTAAGAATTAAAAAAATAATTGTACCGTGAATTCAAAATATCCATTGGCAACATGTTATTACAAACATTTTTCCTTTTCATTTTAATACTAAATATTGCTTTTAGAATATTTCGAGATAAAGTAAAAGTAAAAAGTCACGAGGTTGAACGACCGTTTCATAATTCTTTGAACAATTATTTTGAATGTATAGATCCCAAAAGTAGTAAATTAAAAATGGAGCTCAAAAATAAACAATCCAGATATAATACTGATATAAAATATAATAACTGTAGAAATATAGTTAATTCAGTATAATCAAAATAATAAACATTTAATTCTATTAAAATATTGTAGACTATTATATTGAACATATTAGAGAAATATACAGTTAATATGATTTCTTATTTTATATTAATTCATTCAAAAATGAAATATTAACTATGATAA
>JABFQD010003532.1:0-13066 GCA_022817045.1 Psix sp. ZL-2020 | reverse complement strand
ACTATGATATTTTTTTAAAGATGTTATATCATTCAAAGAAATACTAGATAAATTAACAAGCTTCTTATTTAAGATATTCTTTTTATATATTTAATTTTATTTTTTATTTTATTGTATACAAAAAAACAAGCTTATTATTTAAACAATATATTAAATCTCAAATTCAATTTGTCGAGATATAAAATTTGATTAAACCTTGTTCTTGAAAAAATGATATGAAAATTATGCTTATTATTATAAAAAAATAATCAATCAAAATATTAAGGAATTCTAAAATTTTCAAAATATGCTGTTCTTTTGCTTAATTAGTAATTTAAATTATTAAAAAAATAGTACTTTAATTTTCTTCATTAAAGTATTGAAGAAAATGCGTATAAGGAAAATGTGTTTGTAAAATTGAATCTACTTAATAAAAATGAAAAAAATTAATTTATTGGATTTTCACCGTGACTGGGATTTATTGTTTAACAGGTAGACCGTTAAGTGCGCCAATTCCAACAGAGGTTGAAGTTACTCTCTCAAATGAGTCAAGTCGTCTTAATTCCGAAACTATTCTTGGTCGAGTGAAACAGATAATCGATGCTCATGCTCCACCAAAAGGTTTTATATTCTCAAGAGAAGAGGTCGAAGGTGGAGGACTTAGTTTAGAATATCCAGGAGGCGTCCAGATCGAGCTCCGCGTTTGCGAATCTGAAGAGCGAGAAGTCAAGGGAATAAAGATGCGAAGAATCAGTGGCGATCAACTGCAATATAGCCAGCTATGTCAACAACTTATTTCCTGCATCACCGTTTGACGACGACCAGAGAGCTTTACGATATTTCTTGTCGTTTATGCTTGCGTTTAGGTTTCAATGCATTACTTTACATTCCCGGTAAGCCAAATACAGTAGTGGCTACCAACATAGAAAAATGATCATCAAAAAGCCTGTTGAATTATGGATGATTAATCCGAAATGTTCATTATTCTACTGATTTTTATTTTATTTTGTTTAAAAAATTATTGGCATTTATGTCTTTTACAATTCTATTATGTTGTATTCACATTAATTGTATTGCAAAGTGTCATATTCACATTCTACAAGTAATTTATAATAGCAAAGCATTGCGCCCAATTTATCGCGCTCAACTCCTGGATTTTTCTCTTCAACTTGAATGTTATGCAGTGCACGATGAACAACTTTACTCCATTATCGTAGTGTACTTATTACGATCACAAACTATGGGGTAAGTCATTCTTCTCATTTTTCAGGCTATATATAAATATTCAATTAATTACTTTAGTGATATAACTTGTGGATGTTTAAAATAAACCTTAATTTTTCAATCTTTTTTTGTTCATTTGTGAAGTTATTAATTATACGAATTCACAAATTAATTTATAATGAATATTGTTGATTTTATTTTTGTTTTATATATTTTTACTGTTTCTTTTTTTTTTTTAATTTTGAATTAATGAAGTTACTTTAGTTTGTTATAAGGTTTGGAATTATTGCAAAATTATATATGAAATTTATATTTACAATTTTTCATAGACAGTCGATGAAGAAATTATGAATTCTGAAAATGAATATATTTCAAATAAAAATTTGATTTGAAAATATATTCGAATCGATACAATTCGATACAACATTTGCTTCTTTTTAATTCTTTTTTATATAACTTTTTAAAGGAAACTTTTATTGCGAACAATCAACAGACAAACCAAGTTTTTTATATTGTTTTAAATATACATAGAATTAGTATTATACATTTTGAATAGACATAAATCCATAATTCATCAGAGCTTATATTATATTTGACGAAGTCGTTTTGTATCAAATATCACGCATTTTTGGCATTATATATTTTATGATATTATGATATTCTTCGTGTTGCATGTTATGTAACATATAATTTGTAAATAAATGTTTATATACCATGCAGATTTATGCGTGATCAAACAAGCGCATTTAAGCATAAATTAATGTCGTGATTGATACTTATTGTAGTAAAATGTTAACTCGTATTCAACTATGTGTGAGATTATTTCATATAAATTAACTTATTGTAAGATAATTATTATCAAATGTTGATTTTATCTTAACATCAAAACTTTCTTGGATGAGTTAAGATTGCACATTTTATATACGTCACTGTTGTTGGTCCTGTTTAATTTCTAGTAAATGAATTAAATTCGATTATCAGTCTTATCAATTACTTCATATCAACTACTGCTTTGATAATAATAAATATTGGCAGTGGATATAAAACCTGATGTAGGATTGTCCTAATTTATCTGTTTTGTTTTGAAATAATTCTGTTGAAATGTTTTATTTTGTGTTAATAGTTTTAATTGGTTGAATAAACTGTACGTATGTTTATTTAAATTTGTTATATTATTTAATAGAACAATTGGGTAATTGTGATATTGTGATATTTATATAAAGCCGTGTAAAAGTTAGTGGTGTAACAGAATATGATACGAAACGACTTTGATGTTAATTAGGATTCCAAGATTTGCATTGATTATTTTAATACTGATGTCCTTTAAATACCAAATTTCATTTGGAATTTTAATATTAAATTATGTTACTTTTTTATAGTAACAAATACTGTAAAAGCTTAATTGTGATCGATTGAATGTTATAACGTACAAAAATGGTCAAAAAGTGTCACAACATCGTATCACGTTCAAAGTTCGCTTAACCAACTGCATTTTTCTATGACATAGTTCGATTTGTCAATTGAGTAATCAACTGGCGAAACCTTGTATAACATATTCATTCCGTGTGACATTTTTGCGCTCAAAATTTTTATACAGTCGCATCATTCGCTTTGTATATAATACACCTTGTAAAAATATGACTCCTATATGTACATACGTGAAATGCACAACGTTTTATGCATATAATTAAGGTAACTTGTGGAACTTTATTGCAGTCGAGTTTTTACCGTAACAATTTTTTTATCGTACATTAGATAAACGCTTAGATTTCTGATTTAATAATATTATCAATGTGTATGTTAATATACTGTTCATAAAATTGTTAATAGAATAATTTTAGTTTCACGGTCCCTATTCCGTTGACGTGAAAAATGTCATAACGGAATCTCTAACGCTTTCTTCAATTTGAGAATTTGACATCTGGAATTATATTTTTACAATGTTAACAAACAGGTCATGGTTTTTAAATGAAATGGACGCGCGTTAAATTGTGGGAACGAATTATACAAGTATACGTTCAAAGCACATATATTCAAACTAAGATAATTCTCATCTTCAGCTCAATGATAAATCACGTACAGTCATTTTTATATAAAAACGAACAAATATACTTCATTACTAAGCACAAAACTGAAACAACTGCTACTTATTTGTATGATTCGGTCCTCATTTTGGTTGTTTGAAAATTGAACACAATTAGAGCAGCATACATGCATCTCATAAATATGAAAAATATAATTGTGCAATGCAATAAAATTTATAAAATCTTTTATGCGTAACTGCAATTAGAAATGTAAACATTAAGAAAGTACGTGTAGTTATTTCTTGTGCTTGTATGACCAAAGACTACGTGTACACTTGTACAAGCCATTAGAGCATTATTTTTCGTTGTTGAAATATATGATAAAATTGTGTTTATAGCGTCGTAGTCCAAAGAATTCGATAAATATGTATCATATTTTTACGCGAAAGGAATTAAATTTGTATGCGTGGAACCGCCGTAGTATGTTTATTGGGAAAAGATAAGAAATTTGCAAATTTCAGATACACATATTTTGTACATGTCATGATTCAAATAACTATCATAAATATTTCTGTCACAAAACATACATTTAATTGATTAAGTATTACGAACATTGGAATCAAGTTTGAAATAAATTGAATTTCGATTGTACAATTTATAGATATTTTGAATAATTCAAATACATAAAAACAAATCCAAATGTGATGAAATGTGAATTTTCATCCTGTATGTATAGAGCACATTTTCATTCAAACAAAAAATTGCTTCATCTAAACCAAATTGTTTAATTCTATTCTTTTCAGTTAAAATGAAATGATACATTTCAATTTGATTATCACTGAGTAATTATTTATCATCATATGTTTGTAAATAAACGACGTTGTAATTATTTCGTAATTAATAGAGTCTAATTCTTATCTAAGTTTTGACTAAGTTTTTGATAAACAATGACAAAAAGAATTTATTTGTGAAAAATTCTCGAAAACAAATAAAAAAACAAATTTAAAGTAGATCTGAACTGCAATTTGTTTCAAACAATGATGTAATGTTTGTGTTAAGAATATGTAAATCCAAGGGCATCGTTAGAGCGTTGTCCTTCAAGCCCTGTTTTATTGGAATCAATGCTACCGTCAGCAGAATATGTCCTTACAAGGTCTCACAAGACAGAGGGTCTTATATCGTACCTGCAAATTCATCAAAATGTTTTTTGTTTCGATCCCATTATTTGTTATTTTTTAATTTTACATGGATATAGGAACAGGGTTATTACGCACACAGCTTGTGCATGCTAAATAATAGCATATCCTAAATTTAATGATTGTATATAAACGAATGCAAGTATGTATGTGTATACATTTGCACCTGCGTGTGCTCGTATGTGCGGGCGACTTGAAATTTTGTTCTAATCTTAGAAGGTACGCGAAATGGTATAATAATTACAAGACGTTTTGAGTAAAATTATTCATCAGGACAAATATTGTAGTACGCGATTTGATGGAATTCCCTCGGTATATACATATGTGTGAACGTTACATATGTTTGTATGTATATACATCCGGCCATGCAATCTCCATGTTGTTCACCTTAAGTAACGTCAATATTAAATAAAAAATTTTGAATTAGCTTTTGCCATATAGGAAACTAGTCATAAGCTATATGGTTGAAATCAGTGAATCTTGAAAATGTTACCTGTTCAAAAAGAAATCGAAGTGACCTTTGAAGATGACACCTGTACAAGTTTCGATACAATCTTCTATCCTCTATCGAAGTATGACTTTGAAATCCTTTTTGTACAGATGAAATGTTCGTTGATACACCAGAAGTTCTTTTGAAATAGAACACCCATTGTATGCAAGCCATAAGTTGTACGTATACTTGTATAATTTTCAGGTATAAACGCAAAGAAGAACTATGTATATTACACATAAACTAATATTACACGAATAGAATACAGATAGTATTTTCTGCTGTCAATTCTTCAACTAAGACTGTGATTTTTAAATATACTAATTGATTATTAGGACTCATGATGATTACATATTGAGATAAAATAAAGGCGAATTATCCAAAGCAGTTGTGTCTTTTAATCATCAACCTGACAACCATTTAAAAAATCAAAAATCACAATGATAAAAATATATTTTATTTTGGATTAATCGTAAACAATATTTTACAAAACGGCGCTTTTTATTAAGATATAAGAAATACAAAAATTGAAATAAAAATTGTTAACGCAATAATATCAATGAGGCACGAAAAATTCAGAGGAAAGGTTTAATCAGCGTAACATGAATGTGTAAACTACATCAAGGTTCATACGAATGAGTTTATATTGAACATCGCACAATCCATCGTAAATAAACATCAGGCAAGATCCAACTTGACACCTATACAAATCTCGAAGAATAGTAAGTAATCATACAATTTTCCGTCATACATTTTTCTGCCGCATGTGTATCAAACACAGCGTTTGTATTGCCAATTGTATTTTAGAAACCAAATTTATTCTCACATAAACAACATTTAACATTTCTTTTTACTTTATTATTAAAGCGTAGTGATGTATCCGAACATACACTTTGCATTGTTTATAGTTAGATCAGTACGAAGCGAGATCGCATTTTAATCGATAACAACAATAATCCGAATATGTTGACAAAAATGTTACACATATTTAACATATCCGTTATTAAGAACATGAGCGATTTGTCAAGGAAAAATAATATATTTTGTTATATTTATTATATTTATTTATATATAAAAACAGATCTTAAATAATCCAACGTGATATAAATCGTGGCCAAATTTCTGTTTGCGAAACAATCTTAATAAATGTACATATCTTCCGAGAAGATCGACGTGGAAGATCTATTATTCGATTCAAATACAACTTTTTCCATTTTTACCATATTATTTGGCCAACGCACTTTCATTATCGATGTATTTAGTCTGCGACCCGAGAAATCATATCATACAAAATCGCGTAAATACATTCAATCAAATTATCCTATCAGTCACTGTATATAAAATTTTAAATAAAAATTATGCTTTGTTGCGAAGACTTGTTCTCATTTACTGTAAACACGCTTGGATTTTTTCGATCCATTCTTGTGCCATGGTTGCGTCACTAGCGCAAAAGTTGTACGTCCTTCTGTTTGTGCGTAACTAAAATAGATAAAACAATTTATTATTCTTATCTTTTTTAAATCTGAAATGTGATAGTAGCTACTACTAAAATACTTACGTCAAAAAACGATTTGTCATCCGTTTTCTTAGGCGGACCAGAGATCGGTGGCGCAGACATTACAGATACAACTTCTGCTAAATCTAGAAAATTAATATAATTAAAATTATATCTTGCAATTTTTTATTTATTCAACTTTTTTTTAAGACTAAATTAAAAATTGGTGAGGCATAAACAAATTACCTATGTAACCCTTGCAATGAGAATCTTCTAGTGCATCGTAATATCGTAGCTGGTGTTTTATTGAATCGAGCACAAACCACCTTTGTTTCCAACCTTTTAAAAGGGCGCCTCTTTTATACAAGTAACCTTCGTGTGTTCTATTTTCAGCCACATTCGAAGAGAATTGTTCATAATATTGTTGCGACGACGTTTGAATCGTTGTTACACCTATCAAATTAATTACATAATTAATCAATAAGAAAAGCTATCGAAAAATTAAAAATATTAAAATAATAATACATACTTGAATTTACACTTCCATTATCACCACCGTTACGTGTGAGAGTATGTGACTGTAAATTATCAGCCACGGATTTGTATTTCGTGCAATTTTTGGGAATGTTGTCCATGCATTTTTCATGACAAACATGTCCGCAGTCAACGCATCTTTGACCAGTTTTCACAGGTCCCCACAGCAAACCAGAGCAAGCATCACAATAAACTGGTGTTGCAGAATCTAATCTTTCAAACCTAGAATTAAATAAAATTATTGTTATATTAAAAATAAAATTGGACAAATTGAAATATTCAAAAATCATATATATTCATATTAATTTTATACCTGTGAGGATGCGCATAAACCGAACTTTCATTTCCAGAAGTGCTTCCGCCAGCTAATTTTCCTCTCATTAAAAGTTCAAGAGTTGAGCGTTTATGAATCAGTCTACCATGATGTCTGACTAGTGCTGTGCTGAATGACGCATGTCTCTGTAACATTAGTCATAATATAGATAAAGATGTTTTTTTTTAATCTAAATCTTAAGCAAATAGAACTTACGGCCAAAGAATCTGTGTTGGGTAATTCTAATTTATCCCACAGAACCTTCCATTTTTGTGGCAAATGACCTAGCTCGGTTTCTAGTTTATGAATTTCTTCTAATAAGCTAGTAAATTGGTCTGGTATCATTGTATTGATACTGTCGTAACCTTGCATAACAATTTTTCGGTTACTCTTAACCACGCCATCAGCAGCTTCAGCTTCTTCTTCTTGTTGAGAATCTTGTTGCAAAATCTCCAAATCATAAGCCGAACCATGCGCCATCTCTTCTTCTAAATAATATTGCCAGATATCCAAACTCGGCAAATGTGAAACAGGCCTCAACACTGGATTTTCAGTATTAGGCGTGTACATGAAATTATAGAAAAGCGGACTTCTAGCATGTTGTTTCTCAATATAATCAAAAATACTTTGGCCCAAATTGCAACCCGTATTTGTGCCGGCTAATCTGCCGCCAGGATAAATCGTTTCATCGTCACTTCCTGATAACAAAATGATCATGTAATTTTATTAGATTTTTATTTTACATTTTTAAATGGATACAAAATGTGTTCAAGAAATGAAAAAGATTATTCAAATTATTTGATTTTATCGTACCTGTGTCTACTCCTTTATGGTGACTCGTGAGTGAACCTCGTTTGTCTTCAACTGCGGCAATACCACATTCAACTCGGTCGAATTCACAATCTAATAAAAATGTTCTAAATCGACAAGAAACTGAATGATAGGCTAGAAATTTAAGATAATAATCATTGAATTCAAACGCCAGTGGGAATTGATGTTGGATTTGGTGTACGATATCCAAAAATTGTAGGAAAGTGGGTGCGAAGTTGCTAGTTTGCGAATTCGCGGCTAGATTACTGCGATGACCGAATCTATGGCCAAAACCTAGCCATTCTTTTTCAATCAAAACACGGAAGCCCTCAATGGTCCTATAGTGCGGATCAAGACATACTTGAGCAACTGAGACTACAGTCGCTGTCGTATCCCATCCGTCTTCCAAGCATATCGCCACGGATGAGCCTTGCATGTCCATAAGATCGATCACCGCTCCAGATAGTTGCATCAAATTTTGCAATTGTTGTAACCATTCCGAACTTTCAATCAATCTGTGAAATTATTAATATAAAAATTGATTGCATTATTTCATTAAAAAAATATATGCAAAATTTCAAATTAAATTTAATCAAAATTATTTTTATAAAAGTTGATAAAAGTTTTATAAACATCTTTATAAATTTATTAAATAAGAATTTGTACATACTTATAGAAACTTTGATCGGGTTCCACGTTCGGTGAACTTGGAACACAAGCTCGCATAAGTTTTTTGAAAGCAGCTTTTGTATGTCTCACGTCATAAAAATCGATAGGAATAACGTCTGTTTTTGGAGCAGATTCAGCCTTGGCACCCTAAAATGCAGTATTATAAGAAATTGATCAATATTCTATCATAGCAAATTTCTAAATTGTATGTTTCAAAACATAATTATTATCCATTTTTTAAATGCATGTAACAGTTTTTAAGGATTAATTTAATATAATTCTGTACCTTCATATGAGCCTTTTCACTGAGTATATACAAAGCGGCTTTTTGGAAAGTGTAAACACATTCAGTGCCACTGTCTGAATCGGCCGAATGTCTTACGGTGCCTCGTTGATTCATTGAAGCTAAAGAAGCTTGTGAAGTTTGAGTTTTATCTTTGATCGAACCCCAACGGCCAAAACTTTTCGGACCTTTACCTCCTGATGAACTGTAAGTACATGTGTATATATTTAGAAATATATTTATTATAATACAAATATAATATAAATTGTATTGTGTAAATACACACACACACGGTAGTGCGCGCAAATATATATGTGTAATTTTTTGTTGAATAAAAATTGCTGGATATTTAAAATTTTCAATTTTTTTTAGCTTACTTATAATTTATATGAATTTAGACGAATTAAAATTTAATTAATCATGAAATATCAATCAAATTTCAACTATTCAATATATATTTTGAGAATCAAATACGTTAACTAAAAATTAACCAATATTTTTATATCTTTATAGTTAAATTAATTAAAACTATGTATTCGTGTATTTATTGTTTAAGTGTAATTAAATTTTGAAAAAATAAAGTTAACTTTATTAAATTTTAATAGTTTATCGCATATCGTTAATTCTTACCTTAAAGTACCTAATGCCTTGTTAAATGGATTTCTACGTGCTTGTTCTGGAGTAACATTTCGATCTTCAGCCGTTAAAAGTAATGAATCTATGCTTAAAGTACTATCAGACATTCCCCAAGCAGAGCCTTGACGTAATATAGACAAAGGTGTTGCCGAAACTAATGCCATAATGTACTTTTCTTGTTCTAAGGAAGACGTCGTTTCTGAAGAGGTAGCTGTTAAGAATTTATACAATTTATATTATTATAAAGTATTTTCAATAGATCGTTATCATTAATATTAGATTAATATTTCTACCTTTTAAATTTCCAGCAGACGTCGGATGAGCTTTAAGCATGCCCATAACTCCTTTTCCATGGTACCCAGCGCCACGAATAAGAAGAGCCTTTGTTCTCGGATGCTGCCAAGTCACAACCGGAATTCTGTTGTGCCTATACAGGCGACAAAATCGACGAATACTTTCATCCGACACAGAATTAGGAACTATGAGCAAAGCTGGATAACTTCTGCACATCATATAGGCACAATTGACTTGCGAAAGACGGAAGGGCTCATTACGATGATTAGAATGTGATCCGCTCATATAAAGTCCGAGTCTGTACCAATCCCTCACGTAACTGCGTTCAGACAGACGTTCCAAAGTTTTCGCATCTGTCACTGGTGGTATCACAGTTCCTGAGATCTCAAATTCGTCAACTGGAAAATTAGACATAATAAGCTAAACTAGAAATATTTACTTTTACTTTAAATAAAAATTAATAAATTAAAAACAACATTAAAATTACTAGTCACTTTTAACTACTAATTATTATATAATTTAATTATTTATTGACACTTACTGCTCAGATTATCATCGTGACTTAAATCATTACTTTCACTCATTGGCAACGTCATTCTGCCTGGTGAAGTCATATATTTGTTGTTAGTTGTAAGATTCATGTTTGGCAAAACATATTTTTGACGTTTTGAAGACTGTTTTGGCTTGAAACCAGCTTTTCGTGCAGTTTTCAATAAAGTTTTTTTAGCAAATCCCCTGAAAAATCCAAAATAATATTAACTATCTGAAATTAACAAAAAAGACAACTTAACACTTTGAAATATACTGTATACTGTACTTTAATGTAGCGTTCTTCTCCTTCCCTTTATGATGCGTAGTTGGCGCCACTAATACTTGACCATTAAAAGCAAAGTGGTGAAAGATATGTGGAGGATTGCGCGCCTTCTGTATCAGCTTACGCATTGTTTCAATATTCTCGGGCGTGACTTCTTCATCAAATGCTAGTTTCAATAATTGGAACGTACTGGATCTTAATTGAAGTCCCTCTTGATGGCACTGGTCCAGATGCGCAACATTCTGCACAGGTACTCGTTTTTCTTTTGTTAAAGAAGTGACCGGAAAGGTTCGTACAACTAATTGCTCGCAGGCTGAAATTTTATTTATTATATTAATTAATATAAAGTTAGAAAAAAAATTATGCAAACAAATATTCAAGAGCATTACCAAATGGATCACAAGGAATCCCTTTAAAAACGATCCTGTAATTGGTGAGGAAAATAGCTCCCTCTGCTGGCAACAAGGGGGGTGATTTTGGCAAACCAGCAGAGCCTTCTTCCCTTCCGTCTGGTAATAAATACACACGTAATCCATCCATGACTATTTCTTCCCCAGGTAGTAAGTTTGGCGTTAAAATCTTAGGCTGAAAAAATAAAAATATTTAATTTCCAAAAATAATTCTTGTTGGGTTTTAAGTCTGTATATTACCATTTGAATTATTGCATTTGAAATTAAAAAAAGGAAAAACTAAAGTATGAATTTACCTTTTGAATTGGCGGCAATCGTTTACTTTCCCTATGTACAGCTTCAAGAGTTTCGATATGCATGTGCACAACACCAGGAACCATTTGATGGAGAGATCTAACGTGATCGGCGCTAACTCCACCTTCAGTACAAACTCGATCAACAAACCGCGAAACCATGCGAATGACGGCAGCGCCAGTTTCCCCAGGATCCGTTTCCTCAAAGCCGGACTCCGCGTCTCCGCTATCACTGGCAACGCTATTATTGATCGAAACATTGCATTTATTTAAATGGGCTCCTCGATACGACGGCGTTGAACTTTTTAAACTCAATACCGAATTTCTAAGTGCATAAATATAAGTATTAATCATTAATGTTGATATAAAACTTCGGTTACACATCATGAAAAAAAATTAAAAATGAAAAAGAAATTATAACCTGTTAGTGATACTGTTACTGGCACGTTCATCGTCGACGACGTGGTCCTGTTTATGGGACCTTGCGCCAATATCCAATGGCACTAATAAAAATACCATTCGATTCGCATAATGAATGGCCTGGCTGTATAAAGTGCTTTCTTCACTACCAATCAGCTCTTTCAATTTTTCTGGGCTTATGTTTGAACCAATGCGCATCTGCTCAGCTGCAATTTCCAGCGCCGAGGGTTCCTGAGTCCTATGTATGACAGCCCGTTCCCGATGCTGAAAGTCCTTACTGTCTCGCGGACTTATTGGGCTTAAAATACCGCCATTACTTTGACGTGAGATTGTGTTTTCACCTGGCAAATACAACCGTTTGATATCCTTTTGTACATCCAGATAAAAAGCGTCCTCCCAGAACTGTTGGTTTTGCCAAACTGCGTGTTCCTGAATACACGTGTATGCAAACTGAATGACGCCTGTACAAAGTTTACGGCAAAATGCGGTTGCGAGTGGAAGAAGTGCTGCAGCCACACCATGCTCGTCCATTGATGAGTCGTCTTGGAGAGCACAGTTCATCAGTCGGACTACTAAATCAAATTGTTGGTGTTCAAGCATTGCCTTGTTGCCGATAACATGCTGCGCAAGCTCGTTGCAAAGTGCAAGTCGAGTCGCTTTACTTTTTAGTGCACGTAACACTGCTGGAAATGTCTTGCGCGCATCTGAGACTTTGTTCTCAAAAATACAATTGATGCAATTACGCAGCACTTCAAGTCGTCGAGCTGAGTTGCTTACCAAGTGACGACTGTCGTGAACTAAAGATATGTGCGGACCTGACGGTATGATGCGTGGCATCGGTCGCAGGGAACTATAAACAATTTAAAAAATGTTCAAATTTATCTGATTATTTAATATTTAAATATTTAATATAAAAAAATTATTTTTTATAGAAATATTGTAAATAAAAATTGTTCATGAAATAAAAAAAATCAACAAAGAAATAAAAATATATAAAACGATAATAATATGATAACATGGAAATATATGTATATATTTAGATGCTTTAAATTTATTAAACAAAATTTATATTATGTGATTTGAAAAAAAATTCGAGCTACTATTTTAATGATTATTTTGTTATAAATGATGAGTTAAAAATAATATAGGGAATGTATAAAATCATTTCGATTTAATTGTATA
>JABFQD010003531.1:0-13070 GCA_022817045.1 Psix sp. ZL-2020 | reverse complement strand
TGTAAATTAAAGTAGAATACTTATTATTGATAAATATTCATTGCAGTAATTATTTAAATATTTTTGTAAAATTTCAGTATTTATCAAATGATTATCGGTTGAAAGAGTTGAATCTGATACTTTACCTATGGTATGAAATATTTTATGTTTAATAAAAAATTTAGACATTTTAATATTAACTTTTCAAGATTCTTTTACACTAGAAAACACATCGTTATGCATTCATTACAATTTATTAATTACCGTCATTAAATATCAATTATAAGATTATACAATCTTTACAATCAATATAATTCAAAAATAGATCATATATGACTATTCTGAAATTTCCCACTTTTTCAATTTCAAATATCCGTTAACCGTCATGGAATTAAAATCGGTTTTTCAATTCTTAGTATTTTTCTTTTTGCCATTGGTACGGGGTATAAGCCTACTGAGTCCAGAAATTCCAGGCTGTGGCAAGGGCCAAGCAGCGCAGGAAGAGATTACATATTTGTGCCCAGATAATAGTTCCTTGCCGGATGTAATTTTTTCGTATGTACCGCATTACATGGTAAAAATTCAATGTTTTTATAAGGAAAGTCTCAAGCTTTTCATGGACTTGAATCTTGAGATTATCAAAAATATTCCTTATCTTTCCATCGTTAATTGTGCAATAAGTGCTGATTTTTCAATTGGTGAATTTGCTCAAAGCATCGGCATGCGTCGGGTTCTTGCACTTATGCTGGTAAATGTCCAACTTAGTGACACTCTAAAAGCGAAAAATTTCTACGGACTGAAGAATTTGAATCGATTGGAACTACAAGATGTAAACCACATAAAATTGTCGCATTTTGAGAGTGATCTATTGGCAGAGACACCGAATCTAGTACACCTTCATCTGTCATCAAATAATGGAAATATTTCAAACAAATTCTTGGATTTCTCTGAAAGTATTCCGCCTAACTATCTTGAGCCCCTGCAAAAGCTCAACTCCTTGATCATTGAGTCAACGAAATTTGTGAGGATTGAGGAGCACACATTTGACAATCTTATCGAACTTAGCAATATCACAATATTGAGTCCGTTGAAGGATATTGAACCAAGATCTTTTTATCGGTTAAAAAAACTAACTAATATAACATTATCAAATTTTTGGTTTACCAACCTTCCGAATGACTTGTTTAAGAGCAATAAAAACTTAACCCATGTAAAACTATTTGATAATAATGCGATTATGGAAGAAGTACCGGATGGTTTTTTTGCTAACTTATCAAGATTACTCAGTTGTGAAATGCGTCATCTAGGACTAAAAAAATTACCAAGAAATTTGTTCCAAAATTCACACGATATTAAGTACATTGATTTTGCTGACAATTTGATTGATCAGCTTCCGCAGGATATTTTTCATGGATTGTCAAACCTACGTAAACTGTCTATTCGAGGAAATCTATTGGAAAGTATTTCGAAATATCTATTCAGAGATTTGAGGAGTCTAGAAATTTTGGATCTTACGGAAAATAATATCTACGTTATTAAAAAGTGAGTACTTTTGATGCGAAGTTTGCCATACTAAACATAGACAAAAACTATATATATTTATATATATAAAATACTTATTATTTCTTTGACGTTTTTTAAGTATTTATATTTGTTTTCAAAAAGATGATAGAAAGAAATCTTGACTTGATAAATACAGAAAAAAGAAATGAAATATAAATATAATTTCATAAATATAATTAATTTAATTTTAATTTATCCATATTTTATTTACCAAAGAATATATATTGTTATATGATATAAAATAATTTATTACAATTCATCTTGGGTCATTTTATATTTTTTCTTTCGAATTTTCGTCTTAACACAATTAAACTTTTATTTCAACTTCCATCATTTATAATAGAAGTAAATTAATTGTTTTTCTAAATAATATGCAAGCTTCTTTCTAAGAAAATATTTGATTTTTGAAGGGAAAGAAATATATTTTGTCTTTAGTAGATTTAAATTTTCAGTCAAATAATAAATAGTTTGATTTGAAAATATTATTGTATTGATGAATTTTAAATTTATATATATAACAATTAAATTGATTAACTTAACGTTATTTTTGTGTTAAGAATATTTTTCATTGTTTGTTTCAGTTATTATTTCATCAGTCTAACGTCTGTACAAGAAATATATCTGAAAGCTAATAATATGAATGAGATTAATTCCAGTGCATTTTCGTTACTTCGAAACATTAAAATAGTTGATTTGAGTTATAATAATTTGACTTTCAGTAATTTCAAGTATTATTCACCATTTAAAAATTGTTTGAATCTCAAAAATTTAAATTTAGGTTATAATAGAATTTCAAAGATCTATTATGATTGGTTTAAAAATTCAAAGTTGGAAGAACTAAATCTAGAACACAATGAAATAGAACATTTAAAGGTAATTTTTTCGTAATATTAGTAGAAAAAATGTTATAATTGTGTTTATATTTAAATCATAATTTTTTTGTTACAGACTTTGAATTTCATATTCGCGTCTCAGAATATTACGGTAAATTTACGAAATAATATCATCAAAACAATTAAATTTGATGAACCAGAACTTTTGCGTCTAAAAGCTTATTATACAAAACAAACTGATATTGTTATTGATCTTAATGAAAATAATTCTACAATCTGTGACTGTAACCTATACAATTTCAAGAAATTTCTTGAAAATAAATTGTCAGATATTATGTTGAAATTATTTACGGTCATTACTGATTCAATGATTTGTTCTGTCGGTAATAAACAATATTTCATTGATCAACTGAAATCGGAAGATTTTACCTGTAGAATTGAGAATACAAACGAAACCGAATGTCCACAATCTTGTGACTGCAAATTTAGCCCAGAGAAAAATGCAGTTCTAATTGATTGTGCTAATAGAAGACTGACAGAAGCACCTTCCATGCTATACAATATTTATTCGTCCAACAGATCTATTCATTTAAATCTTACGAATAATCAGCTTACAAGTTTGCCGTCTAAAAATCAACAAAATTATGATTTGGTAACAGAATTATATGCAAGCAATAATAAAATCAATTTGATTGAGCCAAACAACATTCTTCCACATCTTGAGGTAAGATAATATATGTGTAATGAGTGTTATATATTTTATGTCTGAATGTAATTGATGTTATGCCTAATTAATATCTATACTGTATGCTGTATTCTGTTGGTTTTAGTCTTTCTCGAATCAGTAGTACTTTAAGTACTAGTCATTGTAATAGAATGATTTTTTTCCATGCTAAAGCTTTTAAAATCTTCTTCCCGGGAATTTTTAAAAAAGGGAAAAATTTCAGTTGAGCAAAAGGTCAAAAAATTAATGAAATTGCTGATTATCAATAAATAGTTTTAATGCAGTTTTTCTATAAAATGAAAATTAATTATGAAACAGTTATGATATCATTACGATATGGCTTTGAAATGATTATTATGGTTAGAGAGTTGAATTTGAGTGATAATGGTATGAACGCGATTTAAGTAATTGGGCAAGTCATACTTATGTTATGCTCATACATTCGTTGACGATAATTTCTTAAACTAGTGAAAAAATGGCTCGGATATCAGACTGTTTTCATCTTACGTTTCTGGAGTAATTAAAACTATAATTAAGAATAAAAAAGATTCATCGCTTATTATATCAAAACGTTAACTTAGAATAGAATTGTTGTGTGACAAGAGAGGAATTACTGGCTATCGTAAAAGTAATAAGTTCTTTAGGCATTGATTCTACAATAGATGATTTATCTCTTAAATAGATTGAACCTCTAAATTCCATTGAATCTTCTCCCGAAATATGGCGTGCGCTGGTGTTACGCGTATTAAAGTAGATTTTAGTTCTACAAGTCTAATTCTATCTTATTACAAAAATAATTTTTTATCGTACATTTTCATGCGTTCAATTAAAAAAAATCGAAAAACATATGGTGATTTGAGTTAAAACAGATTCTCACTAATTCATAACACCTTGATAACTTTGTAATAAATCATTGTTATTGTTTTTTCTACTAAAAAGATTGTATTTCAGAGCATATCCATATGCCTTAATAGCAGCAAACTTACATTTGAATTCGTGTTTTTGTGTTTTTGAGGCACACTTTGCTTAGTTATATCTTTCGAAGGGAGCTAATAATATGTCCTACAATAAAATTTCTTCAGATTTAAAATGGGTTTTAAAATTGTCTATTAGGTTAAGCTATGGCCTTATTTTTTGTAGAAAGAATCAAAGTTTGATTTCCTAGTTTGATCACAGTCATTATCTTTCAATTGACAATATTGTTCTATTTCACGAAATCTTGTGCACTTCATACTTTTTTGAATAATTGGGTATTAAAAAAACGCCTTTTTAAAAATATACCTTGAACATTTTTTTGAAAGATTGCAAGGGGATATCTTTAGCTCATTATCTAAATTACATATGGTTCTTTTAACTATAAATTCTTTCACTAAAAAGAATGAAGTTATTCCTCTTTTAAATATCCGAACGTCGATTATGGCAAGTTTAAACAGCGATACTTTCTATAGGAATTGAGTTCTACTAAATATGCACCCAAGTTAAAGTCAAAACTTTGATTTCAAAGTTTTTAAAAGAACTTTTTATTTTAATAGACTTCCGCAAGAGTAAAAAATTCCACGAAATCTACAACCTAATGGACAAGATGACATCAGATTATTTGTTTTGTAGAAAAACTAATCAAACTTTTTCTGCTAGTTCTTTTGATAAAATTTTATTGTGTTTGTTTAAAAATTATTTATAATAAATTTTATAATAAAAATTTATTAAGTCTTAAATTTACTAACTTGTCGTGTCGATAAAATATCAGAATAATTGAAGTCAAAATTAATGAGCACACAGTAAACTCATATTAAATGAAAGACATACAGATAAAAAGTGAAATTTTTTAAATTTTAAAAAGAGGTAGAAAAGACTTGTGGGTGGAGACTTGGTTTGCTAGCTCTTCTAATTGCAGACTATCTAAAGATAAACTGATAATTTTCCATAAAACGGCTACCCTTTCGGTTTAGCTGAAAAGATTCTTCTAGTTGTACATGCATTAATTTAATCACTTGGCGTGACAGTGAATCCGTTTAACTGGCGAATAAGATAAATATTATACTGAAACTAATATTTTAGTCTAGTTATTTGTTTAAATTATTCGGTACCTTTGATATTATGCTTAGTAATCTCGATATATTTGTATCGATATTATTGTTCTTAATAAGTGCTCTTTTCAGGCTCTGAAAAAATTTTCAGAACCTCATATATTAATTTTTTTGAATAATCCTATGTGAATAATTCTCTGGAGAGAATAATTATAAATATTTATAAAACAACTACCCTTCGATTAGCTTAAAAGCTGTCAAAACTTTGATATTACAATATAGAAATTATATGTCAAAAATACAATAGAATAATTTTCGAGCTTGCCTTTTTATATATATCATAAAATGAGTAAAAAAGTGCAGATACACATAAAAGAATTCCTAAAATTAACTACAGAAGTATTTTTATCAAATTCTTTATTATCAATATAAACATATATACCATGCATGAATTCATTGATTTATCATAGAAATTGATGTGATTCTAACAGAATTTTTCCGAGATATATATCGTGATCTATGATCCATAGAGAAAATTTGTTTTTAAGTTGACTGATTCGAAAAAATTGGTTTCGTGCCTATATCATTTCAGAGGAATAAACTTTTGGTAAAGTAATCTTTCCAAAGCATTAGGCTTTCATAAGTGATCATTTTTTGATATAACTTCGTTATTATTTACACACAAATACTGCATAATGGATATATATTTATGTTTATACATAACTAGTCTAAATGTTGAAGTCGCGAGTAATAGTTTAATATTCGGATAATGTCTCAATTAATTTTTTCGCATCATTTATTTAGAAAGAAAATTGCACACTTTTTTAAAAGTAACGTCATATCGTTTTTATCGCTTTTAATTTTATTGCTTCTGAAATTAATTCGTACTGTTTTCAATTATTGATATTAAGCAAAGAATAATACAAATTATAAAGATAAGTTCGATTCGATCAAGTCAATTCCTTGATTGTTTGATTTACTGATAATTGTGTTAAAAACTAAATATATTTTGATGAAAATGATGATACAATAATTAATATATATTTGTCCATCATATTCATTCTTTTATGGTCTTTTCATGATAGCGAATTTATTCCGACTGCTCGTTTTGTTCCGTTTTGTCCTTTTTCTTATCCTTTTTTTAATCCTATTTTGTTCCGATTTTGCTGCCCGCTTCACTCACAATAGTATTTGTTTAGTTTGTTCACCACTTATGTAAGCATCATGAATTCAATTTAATGCACGATATTTGTCGTCGGAGATATTTGCCGGCACTGATTGTTGCAATTTCTTCAAATTTTCTTAATTTTTTTTATTTTTTAATTTTATTATTCTTGTGCTGTCATAGTAAGCTCTCATTTTGATTCACACCGGAGTCTCGCTTTGAATTGTACCATGTAATAGTCTTGAAATGATTTTTTCTTACACAAGCTGTAGAAGCGCTACGTTTACCAACTTCTTGCAGTTTTGTTATATAGAAATGTCAGTGTTTAATTCTCATAACGTTTCCTGCGAAACAGTTTTAAGATGCTTTATTTTTAAAGTTCTTGTAAAAAAACGGTACCGTACTTTTGGAAAAATTGTCGCTCATTTTGCAAACTCGTACTCGCATAGAATCACCGACTTTTATCATTATTGAGGTAATATACTATAGAAATTTTTTGAAGATTTGAACTCACATGTAATATATTTGCTGAAATGTGTGTTTCCGATAATGTTATTATTTATGAAAGTACATTAGTGTGATAATATTATATAATTTAAAATGTACACACTTATGTGATAGTTTTTAAGTTAGATAAAAATATGACTTATTAAATTACTTTGTTTACCTTTTGCTCTGAAACTAACAGAAGGCATATCGTGGTTTTATATTTTTAATATTGTATAAAGGAGCAAATCAAAAGTATTATACTTTTTATTGATAAAATAAGTGTAAAAGATTTTAACATTATAAATGTAATTTAATTTCCAGGTTCTCGATCTGAGTTACAATAATCTAAAACTAATGAAAAACACAGTTCTCAGTGCTATTGAATCGAGCAAAGCGATCAGACGACTACAACTTAATAACAACCCATGGACATGTTCCTGTGATTCTGCCGAGTTTCTTTCCTTTATACAGCGTCAGTACAACATTATCTCGAATCCGCTGAATGTGTATTGTTTAGATACAAACAAGCCATTCGTTCACGTTACTATAAGCGATGTATGCAGTACGTTTGAATTCACAATAATAACGACTGTAATATTTGCTTCATTTTCGGTGTTGCTGTTGTTCATTTTTGTACTCTACCTATATCGTAGCGAAATTAAAATCTGGTTCTACACGCATCAATATTGCTTGCATTTTATAACTGAGAATGATCTGGACAAAAATAAATTTTATGATGCGTTTATTAGTTATTCTCATAAAGATGAGAGCTTTGTGCTAAATGAGCTGGTGCAAAAGCTTGAGTCGAGTCCAAGACCATACAAACTTTGTCTACATTACCGCGATTGGTTAGCAGGAGATTATATCCCAAGTCAAATTGCTCGTTCAGTTCAGAACTCTAAGAGAACGATCGTCGTACTCTCAAAAAATTTTTTGACTAGTGTTTGGGGAGTAATGGAATTCCGCGAAGCTCATTACCAAGCTCTCGCAGAAGGTCGTAAAAGGATTATTTTAATTATTTATGGTGAAATACTTTCGGATGAAAACCTTGACACTGAACTTAAAGCTTACATTAAAACGCATACTTATATCCTGTGGGGAGATAAATGGTTTTGGGAGAAATTAAGATATGCGATGCCTAGAAATTAGAATTCAAATATTGGATTTTACAGTTTATAAATATTTTTAAATTATTTTTTTTTCCTAATAGTTTATTAATGGTCGTCATTTTAAAACTGTTGACTGCGTTGTTTTCACAATGTATAAACAAATGTTTCCCAATATATTTTTGGTCAACAGCAAATTTTATTAATCAATATATTTCAAAAATATCATATATATTTTTAGTTATTAGAAATTTAATTTATTTTTAGTCAATAGGAACAACAATTATAGGATTCATTTAAGAATTTTTTTAGGAATGCGAAATTCACTAAATGTTTGTATTCATTCATTTTTATATAAAACCTTTTTCAAGTCTAATAAATAAAAAAACATTAAACGATTATTTAAATTATAAAAATTATTCAACGTTACAAAGTATACATTCTCAATATATCATTATAATTATTGAATAAATCTTGTGTAAAATCTTATTTAAGTTCTAATAAAAATTAAAAGAGTGGTGAGTTTTCATGTATGATCTCGTGTAAAGTCTTATATTCTAAAATGAGTTTTCTTATTTTGAATGAATATTTTGAATGAAGTTATCTTACAATGAATCGTATTTAAGATTTATCATTGTTACTTCAAGTTACTAAATATTTTCAATTTCATATACAATATCAGATGAGAACTCAAAAGATATTTTACGTGATTATTTTTAATTATTTTATTTTTCATTTAATATGAGATTTCATTTGGTATCTTACTTATGGTGATATTATTGTTATAGTTTTTTTATATTTTATTCTTTGTTATTGTTAGATTCATTTAAGATGTTGAACATAATTTCATACGTAACTGTTAATGAGATCTCGGCTAAATTCAGACTTAAACGAGATATAATGCATGATTTTATGTAAAATATTTTTGGCGGGATGAAATAGATATACATTTATAAATAACTATATACATGTTTATGATTATTTTGACATTTTTAAAAATCTATAATTTAGGAAAGATGTTTTATTACTTATTTATTAATATTTTTACTATGGATTGGTGGGTCGGACAAATTTCGCGCACCATCGGCCGAAGTATGTCAAATTCTGTGAGCGAACGAGAGGAAATAGTAACAAAGAATTTGTTTAGTATTTTTGAAATATTTTTGTAAAGTGTATTAGATACGGAGATTTTGATTAGGGTAATTAGGGATTAGGGTAGGCGTAGTATTTTTAAATACCCAATTAAAATTTCAAAGTTGCCCCCGCCCTACTCTTTAGAAGGGGGATTGGGGGCTTAAGCGTGGTATCAATGAATATCATGAATCAAAGAGATACAAATCCGATGCTTGTTTTTCAAAATATTTGACTGTCCCGGAATATTTTATACACCATGTATATAATCGGAACATTCATTGTTCAGAAGTTTTTAATATTGGGGAAGAAGAAGATTAACACAATTCTCACCGTCTTCTTATAATATAATGGAAGTATTATTACGTTTTATCAAAGAAGTAGATATCTAAAAGATTGTATCTTTTAATATTTATACTTTCAATGTTGATTTCAATGATTATTTGTAAAACTGTCATCATCATTTGACAATGTCATTTTATTTTTAGAGGATGATAAATTTTGGTTTTTAAAATTTTATATTAAGGGGATATAATTACTTGTACACGGAGAAAAATGTTTCGTTAAATTAACCAATTTTTGATAAGATTAAGTAAAAAAATTTGTTGTTGTAGTGCTAAACAAAAGTTTTTATTAAATGAACCAAAGTAGTAGGCTACCTCAGTTTCAGATCACATGATAGTGAGGTTTTATGGGTTTTTAACATGTATTTCACTTTTAGGTCACTTGATGGAAGGGGATGGTTTTAGCTGGGATGGGAGTATGAATAGTGCAAGAAAGAATGACAGTGTTGAATTAGAAAAAGAGTCGCGATTGGAAAAGTTGGAAAATTATTGACATTGAAAATTTTTATTGTATGTTTTAATTCATGGGTTGAATAATTTGAGAAGAATAAATTTGAATAATATGATGAAATTTGTTTTTCATTGTGATCTCAAGTTATTACAGTGATGAATTCAAAAAGAAAGTCGTGATTATGAAATTTGGAGAGTTATTGGGCTTGGGAATTTTTTGAATGTTCTAATTTATAGGTTGTAAATTTGAGAAGAAGAAATTTGAATAATATGATGTAATTTGTTTTTCTTTCTAAACTTAAGTTATTGATATTTCCATTGAAAATGGCAATGACGACGTATCGTGAAATGAACATAGGTCATTGAAGGTCGAGTGAAAAGTTTGTCGTTTTGACGGTTTTCGAAGGTTATAGACAGGATGGAAGTTTCAATTGTGCAACAAGAAATAACACTACTGGATTAAAATAAAAGTTGATTGGGAAATTCGTGCAGTGAGATGATGACATTGAAAATTCTGCAGATGTTCTATTTATACAGGTAAAACAATTTGCGGATAAGAAATGTAAATTCTGTAATGAAAGTTTTTCACTATGCGTTCTGGAGTCCATTGCTAAGAAACATGATAATGATGAATTAGAGAAGAAACTTAATTCGAAAATTTGATTATTCGCTTGATCCTCCTCATTATATAATTTGTTTTGCATGATTAAACTATCTATACGTCTATCTTTATTAGTATCTTTGGTTTTTATGAAAGTTAAGACATTGTTTGGTATACCGCAGTTTGTTGCTATCGCTATTTTCACTACCGGAATATATCGCTAGTGAAGGTTATGATAGGTTTAATTTCTACGATAATGTCATTTGAATTATATAAAGGTCAATGATTGAAATTAATGATAATATTACTAGGAATATACAAAGTAGATTAATGTTAGGGGAGCTCATAAGTATTGAGATAAAATTGAAGAAACTTAATGGTATTTAAATAAACAATAAAAAATATTAGCAAATAAATTACGAATTACCAAACTCAATCCTCTGTTGGAGATTAAGAAATGGTCAAAAAGCAGAATAAGGTATTAAAGAGTTAAACAATTTTTGGATAAGCGCCAAGATAAAAGGATCTCGGTCAATATCAGGTTTGGCTACCCTACTTCACAATTGGGTAAAATCATCATTTCTAAAAGTTTTTTGACCTCCTTAACATTAAATCATTCGGAAAAGTCACTGTGAACCAAATTCTGGGGTAGGCTAATCAAATCTAACATTTACAGATATATTCAATAATCCAAATTGCAAGAAAAGATGTAAGCAGCACCTGACACTATTTTACTTCTGATGCAGACAGGAAATTTGAAAGCCTATGAGAAAATGAATCTAAAGCTTAATGTTTAAGATATATCAAACGTGAAATGACATTGTATCATATTCCTCAACAGATCTACAAAAGCCGAATGTAATGACTCATACACAAAAAAAAAATAATTAATAAACGAAATAAAGATAGAGAAATAGAATTAAATCTTTCTGTTTTGCAGAATAAAGATAACGAAGTTTCAAGGCTGTCTCACGTGAAAAAGAATTTGACGTAGGAGTCAAAGTAAGTAATCTAGAGCAAACTTTACTATTACTTAGAATTTTCTGTATGAGCGGAGAGAAACATGAAGACGAAAGCTTAAAATTGAGGCTTGTTTGACTTTCTTTTTGTTAATTTAAAAAACGAGAGAATGTCAAACGACGTAAATGAGCGTATCGCACCGGGTTTTTCTTGAGAAGTTCTCGAACTTCGTGCCGGTGAGTGATGGTGCCACAAGTGATACCTTCAGGGTGCAAGTGCGTGCCTTTTATGGGGTTGAGTGACCCGGATATAGGAGCAACTGCGATAAGAGCCAACAACTCAGTTGAGGACACTTTTTTATGCCGCATCTCGCATTGATTGTGAGTTCCTGAGATTTTTTGAAATGAATTGATTAGGTCAGAAAGACCTTGACTATATAAAGTATTAATTAATCCAACTTTTCTGAATGTTGAAAAATTATTAATTACAGTGAGTGTTTTCGATTTTGTGAAAGTATGTGTGATACGAGTGAGATTCAAGGTTTGTGTTTTAATTATTCAATTATATTTATTTGAACCTCTGGAGTTTTGGTAAACGAGAAAATTATATAGAAGGTTATTGCTATATGAGCGGAAAGCAAAATAGGTAGTGTTGATGACCTTGTTCTATTTATTTTTATTTTTGAATACGATAATCAACTGTGAAATCGAGTTGCGTATTGAATCAAATAGTCTCTGAAATTATTATTTTTGTTCTTTTTATATAATGAATTCAACTTATTTATCACAACAATTTATTAGTTGTATTTATTTTCATGAACCCTCATGAATTGAGTATTTTTCAAACTTAGCACCTTTTTATTCCCGCACTTTTATTTTAAAGTAGCACAATATAAGATAATAATACTGAATTTATATTTGCGAATTTCCACGCAAAATCTCACATTCACATCGAAAACGTAAAATACTGCGTAGGATCAAGACCATGTGTTCTTAATGATGTATTTCGGAAGTTCTCGCATACAGATGCTAACAAAAGAATATCAGTTTTCATATCTAGGTCAAAATAGTCACCTATATCCTTACATTTAAATATTTCAAAAACATTACGTGTTGAATATTCATTAACACGTTGTGTATTTGTATCTGGCGGCTTACGTGGTTTCATGAGAAGTGACCGAGGTCGGGTACAGAACGAGAATTTATACAATGCTAAATGTATTCCGAATGACAATGCCACTAGACAGTTACTAGAAAGATGTTCAATGTTAAATGTTACCAACTTGTCGGTTAAGTTATAATGTTGGTTATAAAATAGTACATAAGATTGTTTACATCAACAATTCTTACTCATATAAGCTCTCTTCTGGAATGCCTAGTTCATGTCGAACTAGGCCCATTTAATTTTAACCTTATCTACATTTTCTGTTGCATTAATTCCTTTCAGTCCCCTCTTTTATTAATTTCATATGCCTTAGCTATTTAAAAAAAACCTCTTTTAATGATATTGGTGCGATTCACAAATCAAGCGAAGGTTGAAGGAAGGAAGCTGGTCCATCGCAAAATCAAATCTTGTATTCTAATTGTAATTAGATTTAAGCTCACGGCGAAGTAAGAGCGCGCAGTTCATTTGTAAAGTTAACTCGAATTTGCGGGTTTATCTGAATTAAAGTCAGGTATAATTTAGTTTCAATTCTTA
>JABFQD010003530.1:0-13070 GCA_022817045.1 Psix sp. ZL-2020 | reverse complement strand
TTTGTAAATAAAATAAAAATATTAAAGATAAAGGGAAATTGGTTAACAAAACTATACACCGTCTGAATATTTAAACATTTTCTTTATATATATAAATTATATTCATATTTTACACTCATACATATAAAATTATTTTCATAATTTATTATTGCAGTGAGAAATACTAACTACTGAGGGTGAATGAAATTATAACTAAAATGGGTAATTATTAAGAATTAAAAAAATTAAATAAGTGTTTTCGCAATCCCTGTTATGGGGGATAATTCCGAATAATGACCCTAAAATGTATATTTACAATGTTATTATATCAATAAATTATTATTATTTGAACGATATTTTAGCTTATCTTAAATAAAACTTATTTATTAATGTTAATAACATAACTGTATTTTCATCCAAATAAATTCTTCAAAATGTTAAACTTTCATTCAAAATATTAATCTTTTCATAGATAATACATTAAAATCATTTTAACAATAAAAATTTCTTAACTCTTTGTTTTTCGCGAACTTGAGACAATTAGAAGGAATAATAGAAGTATATAAATATGATAAACAAAGATAGAATAATGCTTAAGAAATGAACGCAGTTAATTATAATTTATTATAAGTAAAATGTTTAATTAACTTATATTTAATTGTATGGTCTTTAAAATAATGGAGTTGTATTTTAATTAATTTTTTAGTTACCTTATTGTCATTATCTTGCTTTGTCATCAAATTAATTAACGTCATTGCTTTTTATATTGTAATGAGGGTTTTTCTAATAAAAATTGTTAAACAATGTTTTCGAATTATTATTTTCCAATCTATGGTATTATTATTGTTGTGTAAAATTATTTTTTATTTTGCTTATCCAAAAATTTCTTTAGCTTTTTCTTTAGCTTTATCATATGTGTTAGTTATTTTATGTTTAAATCTTTTCCATAGACCAGGTTTTGGCTGTTCAGTTGTCACTTCAGTTACTAAAGCTGGGTATTCTTTTTCTTCTGTTACTATTGGTTCTAAAGGTACTGCTTTATCCTCAATTTTTTCATTTACAATCCAAGGATCTACACCATCCGTAAGTGGAGGTAACGTAACACTTGGATTTACCTTGGCTTCATTGAAATTTTTAATTTTGTCTCCACCTCCATACGCTTCTAGAATTCTTGGTTGATATTCTTTGTAAACGTCGGGTTCTGCAGTAATTTCATGGTCATATTGATTAGAACGGCTACCTCGAGGACTGTTTGAAACTTGTTCATAGTCGTCTTTCTGATAATTATGTTGATGAGATTGTTCGTTGAAAAAATCTGGATTGTGATCAATGTCTGAATGCAAATTTTCCGAACGTTGGATATTTTGGTTTACTTGTTGATTTCTTTGAATGTTAAGGTTATCATAATGTTGATGATTCATGTTTTGATCAGATAGAGTTGACAATTCAAATGAATCTGGCTTTCGACGAATTAGTTGAGAATTTCCTATTTGATGATCATCATTACTATTAAAAGGTCTTCGAGTACTTTTAGTAACAGGTTCACTATTTGTTAAGTCACCCATAAATTGGTGGTAATTTTCACGCATAACTTGACTATTGATGTGGGATGGATATTGAGTTCCTTCGGTTGATTGTTCATATTCTGGTTTAAATGAATTTTGGGCATTTAATTTATAATTAGGTTCCTCCTTATTATATTGCCTAGAGGGTCCATTAGAATAATCTTCATGGTGTTTTTGTTGATCATCAATTTCGAAAGGTTTATATTCTCTCAATGGAGTTACTTTATCGTATATTGATTTGTCTGGTAAATTTTGATAAGGTTTAAAATCACCAGAATGTTGAATATTCATTTCTAATTTGTCGTTAGTATGATACTTATGTTGTTCAACATCATCTTCGTGTTCTAATTTTAATGATGATAAATTGTCATCAAAAGGTTTACTGGTCGTAGCAAGTTCAGAACAAGGAATGGATATAGGTCTGCTTCTGTAATTATTTTTAGTTCCAGTGGGAGCTTCTGGATAATAAGTACACATAGCTGTTGGTTTAGGTTCTATCCTTCGATTGTAATCCCTAGGTGCAGGAATGGCACCAGAATGTTCTATTTCCAAGTTCGCAGTATTTAGTTTGTGGTTCCTTTCATTATATTCATCATCTGGCCTATTATATTCTTTTGGATAATAAGAGATTGGAACTTCTTCATAATAAGGTGGTTCTAAATTATCAGAAACTTTTCCATAATTTTGAGGAGAGTTTTGATCTGATTGATGCAATGGTTTTTCAGTACTTAGACGTAAAGAATGACCCTCAGGATTTATTTCCGAGTTCTGGTTTTCATTATTTTCGTTAACACCAACTGGTTGAGTTTTCGTTGGGTGGTTATGATAATGATGTTCTCTATATAAATTTGGTGCATAATCACTGGGAGGAACAAAGAAAGGCGGTGGTTGAAGATAAGGTCTCAATCTCGATCCGTAACGATTGTAGGGTGGACGGTTGTAAACATGATTTAAATATATATTTCGATGGTATGTACTAATCATTGGACTAGAGTCTGGAACCTCCATTTTAGGAGCTCTGTCATTTGTTTGGTCAAAATTTGATTGTTGGTATTCTTTATCAACTGGAGTATTATCTGTTGGTTTATTTATAAGCGGTTGTGAAGAACTTCGTAATTTATTATTACCTTGAGAGTTATAGGAATCAAATGAATCATATTGATTATCATTTTGTTGCGTTTTTTCATTTGGCTTACTTGCATCGTATTCTGATTTTTGTTCCAATCCACTATCAAAATTATCTTGCTGAGCCGTTTTATATTCATGTGGTAGATAATCATGTGGGTTTGGTAAGTCGTCAACAAAATCTTTAAATATATCTTCATGGACTTTATTGTCATATTTATTATAATATGATTGATTAAATTGATTTATTAAATCTCCTATAAATTTTTCAACTTCTGCATTACTATACTCATTTTGGTTTACAGATGGTTCATTATGAATTTTCTTATCATCATCTTCATTTTTCTGGTCAATTCCAAATTGAAATTCAGTATCTTTGGCAAAAGGTCTATTACGAATATTCCTGTTATCAATTTCAACAGTCAAAACTGGCACAAATGGTTGAGGATTTGAAACTTCTTGATCAGTTCCAAATCGGAATTCGGAATTTTCAGTGGAAGAAGGAAATGATTTATCACGAATTTTCATATCATCTGCCTCAATAGTTATAATTGGTACAACTGGTTGAGGATTTGAAACCCCTTCGTCAGTTCCGAATTGAAAATTGGAAGCTTCGGTGACAGGAACTGTAGGATTATTGCTATTCGGGCGATATCTTGGATGCCACTTATTTCTTTCTTGGTTTTGTAAATTTCCAGGAGTACCAAAAGGTCTTCTATATTCATATCCTGAATTAAAATTCGTTGTTCTTCCGTAAGAGTTATCTTTTTGCTGAGTAAAATCCTGGTTATCTTGGTGTATGGAATCTTCTGAAATGTCTGTAGTTTGTTCATCAAATTGGTCAACAGAAGTGTCTCTTTGCCTCCTAACTTTGTCAAAAATTAGAGCTTGTTCGCCATCATGATTCAAATCGCATTCTCTCATAACGTCATCTTTCACGTCCAAAACCCCAACAGCAAACTGACCAGATCGGGTTCTATATGACTGATGGAAGTTGTCATTTGTAGCTTCACCTACGTTGGTATTGCGAGAATGTATTTGCGTAACTTGCTGGTTTTGGGAATTGAACTGATCAAGACCAGGACCAATGTAGTGATAATGAGGAATTCTTCTGAAAGTTTGTTGAGATGACACTCTTTCACTCTTGTGTTCAACGACTCTTTTAGAAGAAGATTCTTCTTGCTGACGTTCTTCATGCTTTTCATATCCACTGCCAAGGTGACTATTATCCCTTAAATTATTTTGGTACACTCTTCGAGAAGATTCATATGTACCTGAATTGCTTCCGACTTGATCTCTTGATTGACTTTGAGTCATTTCATTGGTATCCTGACTAGATAGGCCTCTAACACCAAAATTGTCATTACTCCTAGCTATGTAGTCTATAGAGTGATTTATCTCACGATCTCTAGAAGAATCTCTAGAAGCATCTCTAGAATAATATCTGTTCTGATCTCCCAATTGATCTTTTGATACTGCAACGTAGGTACTATTTTTTTTAAAGTACCTTATGGTCTTCGATCCATCTTGATACTGACCATATTCCTCATGAACCTTGCCTTGTCCTCCTTCAGCATCATAGACATTATGTTCAGACCAATTGCCAGGTCGTGAAAAATTCAAATTTGGTGGAAGATTCACTTCTCGTAGAACACACGGATTTCCACATTCTTTCAAAGCTGGCGCTGATAAACTACAGTATGCCAATGAAAATAGAAGCGCCACCCGTAACATTATTGGATGGTCTCTGAAAAAAAAAAAACTTGTTGTTTTAACTGATCAAAAGAATTTTTTCTTATATTTGGCTTAAATTATATGCAGTAAGAAAAACCGTACTTTCTTTTACGTGGGAAATTCAACGCTTAACCTCAAAGATGCAAACAGCTATAAAACGTGCTTGTGAGAAAAAATATATTACTTTTCTTGTGGAAAAAGTAAAAAAAATCTATTGTTTTGTTTCGTGTGTAGTCACTTACTTTTCTCACTTATGAGATAATGTACTTTACATATTTTTATAGTAAAAATAATTTAAAGTTTGAATAACTCTCATTTATTATTTACAAAATATAAATGAATTGTTATTGAAAGTTAGTTACAATTTGATTCTAATTTATAGAAACTTAATACTTTCAACTAGTATGATTAAGTCAGATCTAAAAAAATCGCTTACTTCATTTAAACTGTTTCAATCATATATGGTACTCTTTAATGAAAAAATATGCTTATTTTGTGATTCAATATTTAATCACTAATGACATCACGTTTACGTAATAGAACCTTCTTAACTTATTGATAATAGTTAATGAAATTGTTTTGATGTTATAAAAATTGCTTACATAAATTAATCAAAAGATGAAATTTCATTTCAAGTTGAAAATGTATTAACAAATTTATTAATACAAATATTTTACCCAAAGAACAAACTGTCATTTCATGATTGCGCAAATTCATCTTTTCATAAAAATAAGATAAGTAATTTGACAAAGAAAAATCAATAAATTATCCCACGATATATATTTAGTGACAGTAATATGAATAAATTATTGACGACGATGTTACGTCTAATTTTTTACTTTATACATAAATAAACTTAATTGAATAATTTAAATTGAATTTATATTACAATAATTCCACTCATAAAACATTTTATTTCAATATAAATGAGAATGTGAATATTAGAATTTTTTTATTAATGTGTTATTTACGAACGTTATATTTCGTTGTGAACAAAATAAGTTATAAAAAAGTAAGAAATATTTGATTTATAAGGTATTCAAATTCTTATTTTCATAAATGTATAAAGCGAATAAAACTGAGATACCAGGCATCTTTCTTATTTAAATATAAGTTAAAAGTTGAATTGGATTTTCTCATACCTTTTACAAAACGACCAAAACAATTACGTTCCAATAATCAATAGAAACTCCGCGATTCGCAAAATGTTTCTGACAAAGCCATTGACAAACATAGCGAAAGATATTATCTCCGATTATATATGCTTTTGTCCCCTCTCTAGTTTATCCATGACATTGGAGCTTCTCTAGCATCTTTAAACATCCTTTTCCACTTCTACGTTTGTGGCTACGAAGAACATGCATTTTTTCTTCCCAATTAATTTCTCACAAACAGATACACACAATTTCTATGTCTTTAGAATTTATTTCAAAATATAGAGTTTTTACAATGCATTATTAATTACATATTACAATTTATGCTGATTAATATTTACATTTATTTTTATGTTATTGTTTATTTTTATTTATTGTTTATTTATTTTTTATTACATTATAAATACAGTGTTGCCAAACTGTAAGAACTCGGACTGATTTACTTCATTTAATCATTCCATTTTAGCTGTATTAAAAAAGTTCAAAGAAAATATTCGTTTTACTAATTGAATGAAATGAACTTATTTACGATTGAAACCCATAATCCTAATACTTGGTAATCTTAATTTATGAATCATTTATCAAAAATACGCATCTCGATCAAAACAAAACCATAATTTCCGCGTGACTCATTTTTGACATTTTTTGCAAATCTTTTTTGACGAACGCGAAGAATAACTGTCGATCGCGTGTAACGATCTTTCGAAGAATAATTTCAAGTTGATTCCCAGTATCGGTGTAAGGTCACTGTTACTCTGAATAGCGCGTGTATAATGTCACCCACGCATTACAATAATCAAGTCTTTTATTGATCATTCATTGTCTCGACTCTCCCATGAAAATTACTGTAGACGTTGCCCTCGCGAAACCTTGCCAGAGATTTTTTTATAACGATACCCTACTTTTCACTCGAATCGCCAATCTGCAATGGATCCGACTTCTGACCTCTTATCTTGACTCAACGGTAAACAAAATTTTGCATTGATCTGCTTAAAGTAGTTTTTCCGCTGCATCCAAAACAAGTATTATTTATTCGTGACCATTTTATGCATGCTCGGGATTGTTCTGAGGAATCAGATGATTGCGCATTATTAATGTCATTCAGTGTTGACGATACTTTTCCAGGGACGATGATTCAAAACTATTTTCGAGTGATTTCAGATGCAGATTTGTTCGTTTTTTTCAATGAACGAATTCATCGGAGATAGTAATTAATTTATGTTTAAAACTTATCCAAAAAGAGAGATACAATACAGGCAATGAGGAAAAGCGAATTTTATTTATTAGATAAAGAATATGCAAAGTGAAAAAAGATTAATATTATTTGATTGCAATCGAACAATGAAATGTAATGTTTTTTGTTGTGAAGTTAAAGTAACCTTAGTTTGTTAAAATAGTGGCATAATAAAAAGTAAAAAAAATGGGAAAAAGATATTAATGACACGCGTTATGGACGCTAGTCGAAGCTGATGATTTTTAACGATCATCTTATTATTGCTATAATTATCCATTGATTCTATTTCTGCGACTCTGTAAACTTGACATGATAACTTTCATTGGTTTTAATCGTTTTAATATTCTTTATGTGCAATTTTTCTGCCAGAAAGACAATTGATAACAGATACTTGTGATAAACTGTAAATAATTATTTAACATAAAACTAATCGGTATTTATCTTGAAAATTGTAATTTGGTGATTAAAAAAAGAAAATAACAGAAATAAAGGTGCAAATATATCAAAGATGCAATTTGTTCAATTAATCAAATGTTTGATATTAATATTAGTTGAAATTTCAACTTATCAGATAAAAATGTTAATTCTAAGTAACAATGTTAAATGTTTACTGCGTTTCTTTATCGTGTGCAATGTAGATAAATTTTCTATACAGGAATTCTGAGAGCAAAATGTCAAAAGATTGATTTATTTTATGTTTGTTTTAGAAACCAAGTTCAACGATTAGGATCTTCAATAGAGTTGATTATTACACTGTTCATGGAAGTGATGCCTTATTTGCAGCGCAAGAAATTTTCAAAACCACTGCGATTTGCAGGATGATGGGCGCTGGTAAGTTTTGGTTTGATTTTTGAAATATACTTTTGTTCATGTTTTTATTGAGAAAATAATATCTATGATTGTTTTTAGAGCCCAACAAAATTGAAGGTTTGGTTTTGAACAAAAATAATTTCGAGCAGTTCATTCGAGATCTTTTATTGGTCAAACAGTATCGAGTTGAAATTTACACCAATCAAGGAAACGCGAAGAAAAATGACTGGATCATTGAGAGCTTTGGATCGCCAGGAAACCTGAGTCAATTCGAAGACATTCTTTTCGGTAGCAACGACGAAGCTGTTGGTGTGGTGGTAATTGCGGTCAAAATTAGTTCAGATGTTAAATCCAAAGTAAGATATTTTGCAGTTTGTTACTTAATTTAATTAGAGTTGAAAAGTCTTTGCTGTGAAGTTAATTAAAAAGCTCTTATAGATTTTGTGTAATTATTTATTTATAACGATAAAAGTAATAAAAGTAAAAGAAAATAAGAAAAATAATATTTGTTACGTTTTACTTGAAATTAAAATGAACGATTATTTGAAAGAATATTTATATTATGATATAAAATCTTAATGGTTTTACAATTTGGCAGAAAATATTGCGATTTTAAAACAGAAATAAAATAGTTTTAATTTGTGTTTTTTTTTGTTATAATGATGTATTGAATGTAATGAAAGTTGTTGTAAATTTATGTTGTTTAAGAGGAAACAAAATATATTATAAAAAGTGATCATTTCAGGTCGTAGGATTAAGTTGTGTCGATGCCATATCAACGACTATTTCAGTTTGCGAATTCAAAGATGAAGATTCGTTTAGTAATCTCGAAGCACTTGTTGTTACCTTAGCACCCAAAGAATGTATCCTACTGCAAGAGTCAGGCGTAGATTTTCAAACAGTTAAAGAGGTAAGATGATCGTTTGTTATAATGTGCAACTTTATTGCCAAATCTGTAAACATGACAATGTGCAAATATATTTTAGCTGATGGAGAGAAACAATACTATGGTAACATTGAAAAAGAAATCCGACTTTTCCACGGATTCTGTGATTCAAGATTTAACGACATTGATCAAGTTCAAAGCAGGACAGCAAAAAAATGCTCAAATTTTCCCAGAAACGAATCTCAATATGGCGATGTCTGCAACAGCCGCTTTGATTAAATATTTAGATGTAAGTTACATTTATTCACATTTATCGACTAGTACTTTACGTTAGGTTTATTTATTGATCACAAACACATTTATATTTCTGTTCAAAAACTAAAATTTATTGAGAAAAATTTGCTCATTAATTTGGATTTATTTAAAACAGATCAAAAACTGAAATATTGCAAATATGAAAAAATAAATAACAAAGTTGATTAATGTTTAAAAGTTAATAAATTATATTTTATATTACAGCTTATGTCGGAAGATGGTAATCACGGAGAATACAGTTTAAAACAAATAGAGCAATCACGCTTTTTACGTATGAATATGGCAGCTATCAAAGCTTTGAATATTGAACATCAAAGTGACAGTCATCAGGGGAGTGCTCTGACAAGTGTATTGGCTCTGTTAGACAAATGCAGAACAGCACAGGGTCATCGTATGCTTGCTCAGTGGATTAGACAACCTCTTCGTGATATATCATTGATCAAAGAGAGACACGATGTTGTTGAAATTTTGCTCGAAGATTCAGATTTGTTGAACTCTTTATCCGAAGACAAATTACGAAGGATTCCAGATCTCCAACAACTGGCGAAAAAATTAACCAGGCACAAGGCCACGTTGCAAGATTGTTACAAGTAAAACAAATTGTTATTTTTTCATGTTGTAATTACCTAATTGTTTGACCAATTATTAAATTTGTAAATAGAATTTGAATAATAAAATAAAGTTATGTTATAGGATTTACTCATGCGTTTCTCATCTACCGGTCTTATTAGAGACTCTTTCATCTGCTTCAAAATCCGCAACGTTAAAAGCTATGTTTACTGATCCATTGAAGGTGTCGCTAGAGGATATGAACAAATTTCAGGAAATGATAGAACAAACTATTGATCTTGATGCAGTGGAAAAAGGCGATTTCCTTGTCCGAGCTGAGTTTGATGACGAATTGAAATGTATGCGATTTAGTGTTTAATACTTAGAAACCTAATTATCTTTTTTCTATTTATTTCATTTTTTATAGATATTTATTTGTTTATATATGAATATTATACAAATAATTAAATAATATTTTAACATATGTATATAATTTATAATATAATAATCTTCGAAATTATTTTTAGTTTATGTTAAAAAGATATTGAACATAATTTCATATATGTTATATGTAATGCAATCAATATATACTATAGGTTTTAAATGTTTTATAAAGGGCTAATGTACGGGTACACGTCATTATTAAATATTAAAAACGAAAGCGTTTTTCAAATTTAAGGCATAAATTCATGTAATTTCATTATTTAGTAATCTTTTGATTTATTTTTATTGATTGATTTGTTGATGATTGATTAATGATTAATTATGAGTTAACAATTCATATTTAGAAATGCTTATTGACTAAGGCTAATTGGCAGTCAACTGTCAATCCATAATGTAAATTGAAATATTGAAATGTCTAATTTTATTATAATTCATAATTAAGTTTATCGTTACTTTATTTAATTATATTTTATTTTTTATTAGCTTTGAAAAAAGAAAGTGACGAATTAGAGGACCAAATACAATCACAGTTGTCCAAAGCAGCGAGTAATTTGGGTGTCGAAGCAGGAAAAGTATTGAAATTGGAGTCAAATCAACAGCTGGGCTATTACTTCCGACTGACATTGAAAGATGAGAAAATTGTTCGTGATAAATCAAAGTACACGATTTTTGATTCAAATACGTCTGGTGTTAAATTTAGAAATGCCAAATTAACTGAACTCAATGATGAGTACTTGTCCATTAAAGAGAAATATAATGATAAACAGAAAGAAGTAGTCACTGAAATCGTTTCTATTGCAGGTAAGATGAATCGGATAATTATTTCCTTGTATAATTAATGTTTCTAAACATCTTTCATTATTTAATTAGAAAACTTTTCGGCAAAATCTTAATTAGTATACATAAAATTGATTGATAAATTACATTTTCAGCTGGATATAGCGATTGTATAAAATCTATTGGAAGAACTATTGCTACTCTTGATGTTTTAACGGGATTTGCTGTAGCAGCGAGAAGTGGTAAATTCCAACACTATGTCAGACCAGAAATGTTACCAAGCGAAGCTGGAGAAATTCACCTAATACAAGCAAGACATCCGTGCTTGGAATTACAAGAAGGCATCAACTTTATTGCTAATGATGTGCACCTTAAAAGAAGTAATTTTTGTTACTTTATTTTATTTTCGTCTTTCATAATGCTAGATTAATTTAAGGATGTGTATTTATGACAAGTTTACTGATTAGTAACTAATTCAAAATTATACATTTATTCTTTAGACTCATACTTGAATATATTTTCATTACATTTAAAATAAATCAAATTTTAAATTTAGTTTACAGTGAAAACAAAATTTTCACAGTAAAAAACACATTATAGAAGCTAGTCTTTTTATGTAAGGCTTCTTATTATAATTTTGTTTATTGGACAGTTATAAAAATATGATTTGTTGTTTTTAGAAATATGTAAATAATTTAAAATTATCTTTAATATCTGATTCAAATGACAGCAATATATTTCAAATTATGTAAATTAAATAATAACAAATCAACAAATATAGGAATAAAACGTATGTAGTATTAAATATTGTGAATTGTAAATAAATGCAAATTTGCGCCTTTTGCAGAGGAGTCTGATTTTCGTATTATCACTGGTCCAAACATGGGAGGAAAAAGTACTTACATTCGGAGCGTTGCAGTTGTCGCACTAATGGCTCATATTGGTAGTTTTGTTCCTTGTGAGAAAGCCAAAATATCAGTATTGGATAGCATCTTAGCTAGATTAGGAGCAGATGATTCGCAAATAAAAGGCATGTCTACTTTCATGAATGAAATGGTGGAAACAGCATCCATTTTAAAGGTAATATAAAATTCAAATTAATCTATTATGCTTAAGGTTATTTTAAGAAATGTATCTATACTTTTTTTACAGAATGTTACATGTAATTCTCTAGTAATTATTGACGAACTTGGTAGAGGAACTTCTACTTATGATGGGTGTGGAATTGCTTGGGCGATCGCTGAGTAAGTAACTTACTGTTACAAAATTAGGGAATATTTTTCGATTAGATTTCATTAAATCTACTGAAATTTTAAATCTTGACAATCAACTTAATCTAATGCAAGAATATCGTGTATATTTCAGACACTTAGCAAAAGAAGTCAATGCCTTTTGTTTATTTGCTACACATTTCCATGAAATCACTAGATTGGCTGAAGATTTACCAAATGTTAAGAACTATCATGTTAGTGCAGTGGTAGGTGACGACAAATTTGTTTTACTTTATAAAGTAGAACCTGGTATTTGTGACCAAAGTTTTGGTATTCAAGTGGCTAAAATGGCGAATTTCCCAGAGGACATTATCGAGGTAAAAAACCGTTGTTTACTTTTTTTTATAAATTTGAAATATTTTGTAAAATTAATAATATACTTATATATTTGTAGTTTGCGAAAAATAAGCAAAATGAATTGGAAGACTCCCAAGGAGCTGTTTTTGAAGGTTCTAATGATCCTGTGAAAAAACGCAAAATTATTAAGGTCATTGTTACTATATTATTAATATTTTAATAAATGTATTTTCAAAAACAAAAAATGCTAAATTGATTATAACTTTTTTTATAAAAATAAAGCTATCTATGCTTGAATTTTTATTACAGGAAGGAGAGGAAATAATCGCACAATTTATACAAAAATGTAAATCGGTGAACATGACAGGAGAGGAGGAAGAGATTAAATCGAAGATTCGAAAATTCAAAGAAGAAGCTTTAGCCCACAATAATCCTTACATAAGCGCGTTAATTTCGTATTAAAACTTATTTTCATCCTGATCATTAATTGTAATACGGAGTTTTTCTACGAAAAAGAATTCCTATGCAATCAGTATTCGTTTGTTACATTATTATTTAATTTTTCATCATTGCGTGATACATCAATACGATATATTTTTTATATGTGCCCTGTCTTCTAAAGTATGTAATACTTAAATTAGGTAAGATAATCATTAAAAAATAAATTTCTCTGACTTCATTTCTATCGGATTGGCACGAGAGTAATTTCAATTTACTCAAATAGAAAGCATTCAAAAAATAAAATTACTTTTTCGCCAATCCAATATTAATAATCAATGTTCTATATTTTCTGATTTTGCGACGAACTTTGTGGTTCATATTGTGTGTTAAATTGCTAATTGATTTCAATTTCAACTTTATTAAATATTGTTCGTTCAATAATTGCCATCGAATAAAATATTTTTTTACATTTTTTAACTCTGAAGATTT
>JABFQD010003529.1:0-13070 GCA_022817045.1 Psix sp. ZL-2020 | reverse complement strand
TTTTAATTTGTTTTCTAAAGAAAGGACATCATTTTAGATACATTTGTATAAATAGAATATTGCTCAGTGAAAAAAAGTCGAACTTTTTTTAATTTAATTATCAAATAAAACTTAATAATAATAATAATAATTAAAATCATCGTTATGAAGGATAATAATAAATATATTGAACCATATGAATGAAAACAATGATATTGTGTATGATAAATGGCGTACAATGATAACATTTTTTACTCTTACACTATATAGAATATAATTAAAGCAACAGAATTGTAGTATACAAATTGCTACAAATTTTGTGGACGACCCAATATCACGACGACGAATTGGATGTTGTCGCCACATTATGACTAACGCGAACAACCGGCGTAGAAGATTACTATGTCGACTAACATCAGGATCTATCTTTAATCAAAATTAATGTTGCAAATATGAATATTATATTTAAACCAAAATGACACGTAATGCTGCAACGTGACAAAATAATTGCGATTTCCGTAATTGCCATTTCTATTCGTCAAAGAAATCTACATGATTTTTAATTGGCCTAATTTCGCTTCGTCGCCGGGAAAGGTCGTAGACTCGAATTTTTCATTTAATTTGTAACTTGACACTTCTAAAAGCAGCGAAATTCGTTCGACTTTTTTTCGACACTGCGTGGCGAATATGAAAGCCCGCGACTAAAATTAATATCGCAAGTGAGAAATCTCGCGTGATTTTGAATTTTTCACGGTGCAGCAGAAAGTAGATGTGCGGCGTAGAGTGAAGTTGCTTGGAGCGCGTAATGGTCTTGTGGATCCGAGGAGACTTAGCGTGTTTAACTCTCGGACGACGAACCAAAATAGAATTTCGAAATAGACCCAATATTTTCGTCGTCTCGCATTTGCGCCACCTCGCTCACCGCCACCATCAGAACCGCCGACGCCGCAACCGCCTCAGACATCGTTGTCGTCGTCGTCGTCTTCTCCGCTTTCGCTGTCTTCGTTGTTATTAGCGAAGCTAGCGGACGCCAACAGAGACAGAGCGAGAAAAGATTCATCCGTCGAGATTTCGCGACTGTCGTCCAGGCATCTGCAAACAAACGTCTAGGTCCTTTGAATCGTTTTGCAGTATTTTAATATGTTCTTTGAATAATCATCTGCAATTTCCCGAAAGGGCCGACGACTCATTTTCAGAAACAGACAATTTTTTATTTTAATCGCAATATTGTTTTACCATACCATCACACGAGCTACTTTATTTCCGTTTTAAACTAATGATTTAGTGTAATAAATTATATTTCAGCGCACACGAGGAAAAAATGTAAAATAACACCGGAGCTTGGTTGCCACAAATAACCTACGTTAAGTGGTGTAAAATTACACAATTTTATGTAAGATTCAACCGTGAAACATGTTTTGAGCAGAGACAAAAATGGTTTTCAAAATTTCATCACGTTTCTAACATTGTACAGATTTAAAAAAATGTTAACGTCTTTTTTCAGCATTCTGATTTTTCTATATATTACCTAATTTAGTACAATTAAAATAAAAAAACATAAAAATATTATATTTCATGTACTTAAATACGATAAAGAACGAGGAATAGTGCCGTTCCGGGGAGAACGCAAGAGGGCGGGGAAATGAAACGAGTTTGTTTTCTGCGATTTTCCCACAACTAACATGGTTATACGCAATAGATACAGCCCGTATAGAAAGATACATAGGTCTGTAGAGACGCAGAAGACACCATATAAACACTGTGATCAGTTCCGCGAGTTCTAAGCGACAAAGGCAGAGCCCCGGTCGTTGCCGGATCCGGCTGATTCTGCCCTTATACGATTGCACGGCATGAGCAGCGTTGACCACGATGTAAAAGAAAGTAAAGACGCAGAAATGCTCGTCTACCGCGGTGATGTCGCGTTTGACTTTCGTTTGCCTATTTAAACTCGAAGAAGTCAAAGAACTCAAAGAAGAGACAAATTCTATGACCGAATGCTCATCCAAAAACATTGTCTGATTTTTGTCAACCAAACATTAAATTCTCCAATCGAAATTCATCAGCAAGAAACAAGTTATTCTATGCAGCATGCATTTAGCGCCGGAGTTATTCTGAAATAACTCGTTACTAATAGCCAACTTTCATAGACAAAAGCGATTTTATACGCGCCAACGCAGACGTTAATTACGTCGTGTTTCCAAATATGAAGAGTCAATTATTTGTTAGAGTTTTTGTGATCTTTATCTTTTTGAAATAACATTTCTCCCTTTTGTGAAGAGGATAAATGGAAAATCGGGCGACAAACGTACTCACGGACACATATGTACGAGCACGCGTGCGCAAGCGCGCAAAGTTTTTAATAACGTTCTAAAGTATACAAACGTGACAGTTTTTTGAATTGATGAAAAATCGACAAAGGTGAAACAGCATCTAATACTTCGCGAAACATGAACCAGTTTTAACGGATCGCACTCTTCAAACAAATCTTTCGTATTACCAAGACTGATTTTCAACTGTTACTGCAAAGTGTGTCATAAAGTTTTTGTTTGCGCAACAGTGCGCAAAGATCGTTGTTTGATCGAAAAATTAAAACTATATTTGATTTCGCCAAAACGCTAATTAACTTGGAATTTCAAGTTATATTTTTAAAATCACTTATCAAAATATTGACTCGAGAGTCGTTTTCAACGTATAAGTTGTCTGTCGTCTTCACTCATCTTAATTATACCTACTTGCAATCCAAAAAACAGGTCAGTATGATAGGTCGGTCGCTCTTTTGTGAGAACTTACATGTAAAAAATGAAGAAAGTTGCTGAAGTCTTTACCACTAACCCATCAACTACTTCGACTTTAAAGTACAATTTAAGCTTATATTGATGACAACTTTGTCTTTTGACAACTTCTTGTTGTCAACAAATTTGTCCGAAACTGATGTCTCAGTATTATTAAATTCAACTATAAAAATAACGACGTTCTTTTTTAACATTTGGAACCGAATTTAAATAATTTGGAATACGACAAAAAACTTTGTTAGTAAAAATACTGACAGTGAACAGAAAGGATTGCACAATTAGAACGATATATATCTAATTTTATACGCTTTTGGTTTTTGACGCTAAATCCATACAAATCAAAATTATATTCAATGGAATTTATGCGTGTGTGTGTGTGCTGTAAAGAGAATATCTATTTACCATTATGGACAAGAAATTAATTAATATGCATTAAAAATATTGTCTGTATAATTTTTTACTAAACAATGAAACAAAATTGCATGCTTTACAGTTGGAAAATGGGCTTTTTAGTTAGAAAGGCACAAATATTCATTTTAAACTAAAGCGATTTTTAAATATATGAAAAGAGTTTCAAGTAAATATAGAGCTTTAATAGTAATCACATCAGCGACTTACCAATAGAAATTTAATTTGATCAAATTATAATTTAAATGTTAAATGATGATTTACGTATTCTCGTGGACGTTCTCAATAAAAGTACAGAAAGTGTGCATATATATACATGGAATGTATCACGTACACGGACATGAATGCAATGTTGAATTTGCCCATCTGTTACCTTGGCGTTGTACGTGTTGTAACGACGGCGATGCAGAGTTTTATCTCTGGATGATGTAAGGTCAAAACTTTTTATCGCGATAACTCCCACTGATCTCTTTTTCTTGGATTTTTGGTGACATCGATGGTAAAACCGCGCGCGCCGTGTTATTTTCCGGCATAAATCTACACAGCGAAGTTATCGCGTGATTTATAGTTATCCAGAGATCATGCGCACTTCATTGTTAAATTCATCCATTTTCAATAAACACTATTGAACGAGAAACGTGATAATTTACAAATACGATTTTACCCTGCTGTGTTCGAAAATTCATCATTCAATTATTTGCATCCTCTCTGGGTACAGTAGCTGATGACGAAAAAAAAGTAACTTTGAATCGTGTCGAATGAAAATCATCGTATCTATTTCACGAGAGAAATGAAGTTGTTTTCTCTCTTTGAAATTAATTTTTGAATATGTTTTTCGAGAGTGTTTAGTAACAAAATGTTGGGTTGGCATCTTTACGTGAGTGCGTGCGGAAGCTTACGAAAAATATATGTTGAGCAGTTTGAAAAAATGTCATGCGATGCCGCGAACAAATCGAAACGAATGGAAAATGTAGTGCATAGAGTGGCGTCGTTGATAGGGTTGATTCGTCATCCACGAGCCGCATACAAATTGTCGGGTGTACCTGCACCGGTTTCCCTACAGACATTGATACCAACGATATTCAATCCGCGAGTCTTCGAGCTGCGCTTTTGTACCCTCGAGTTTCGCCCACCAATATCCTGTCTATGTTTGAGGAAACAAGCATGCTTCCAATAACAGAAACACGCATTTCCAACTGATGTCAATTTTATTTACAACGTCCGAATCCCGCTTTTATTTCATACCTAAACTTTTCTTGTCAATCGATGATATTCTATCGAGCGCATTAAACTAGCTCAGCGCACCATTTTTTGTTTCATTTCGAAAATGAAATATGTCGATGAAAATAGTTTCTAGAAAGAAATGAGATTTCTTTGAAAACCAAGTTTTTCGAGTGTTCGGTCAAATTTCGTTCATCAATATTCAGATCGAACTGTCTTACTGAATTGATTCGAATGATTTAAACAAAATGAACGCTAAACTCTAAGACTAAGAATGTTTGAAAAAACATCGAACATAGTGGATTGTTTTTGATCTCACGTTACATTTACTAAACTGACGGTTACGCGCATGACGAGAATCACTTTGTAAAAAATGACTTTTTCACCATAATCGGCAACGAGGAAAACCAGTTGTCGCAAAATCCGCTCGACGAAACGGTAGAACCGCTTTTCGTGTCTCGGAAAACTGAGAAGTAGCCGAAGAAAAAGAAGACGCGACAAAGAAGGAGAGCATACGGTTGAGTAGCAACGCCAACAGATCGATAGATCGGTAAAAGAACCGCTCAGATCGGTGCCCAGCAGTCTACCTGTTTACTTGTACATATGTAGGTAGCTAAGTGCGCACTGAACACACGTGCTTCCCTTCCTCGCACGCGTATCACTCCTCCTTCTATACATACCAATGCACTATAATATCACTGTATAGATATAGCCATGCACAATGCATACGAAAATGTTTCTATCTTTTCAATTTTACAAGCATCCTCTAACTGTGAAATATGCCCTCGAAAAATGGTTTTTGGATATACCGAAATAATATGTAGCGAAAAGTAAATACAAATACTCTACTTATCTAGCAGTAAGTAAAAATTTAATTTTAATTATTTTTGCATATATTAATCCAAACGCAATATAATTTATTACCTATTCCAATGAATATATAGTTGCATACTGAATTGTTTATGCTATTAAATAAACAATTTGACAATAAATCTATAATGAAATTACGAAGTTGAATTATCCAATATTTATTGCAACAAATTTTGACATTATTGATACACATAAATCATGATTTCCCTGTGGAAACGAAACAAAATAGATTATTCAAAATAATACCGGTATGGTTAAAATGTTAGAGAACTGAAATTATTCAACGAACTTCATTCGCGTTCCGATCAAAAGTGAGTATCGATGCCAGTTAGAATTCCGTCCGGTGATACGAATCAATGAATAGAAACATTTATATTACGTACTCAATCGTCGTACCTTCTATCCAAATGTGCAGTATATAACGGTGCTTATTTCAGAATTTTTTTTTCATAACCTAGGTGCAAACATATTACACCAATATCCTCTCCTCCTTCCTCATTATACCCATTTCCTTAACTTTTGGAGTTGTAAATTCCAGCGGCCTGAGTGTCGAATTCACGCTTGAGAATCAAAGTGGAAGAGCGCGACGCGAAGCTTCAGTGTTTTTCTATTTTTGTTACACGTTGTGAGAAGCGACTTAAAAAAGGGCTGTAAGTGATAATAAACTCGAGAACGAGTTGCCTACGTAAAAATAATCGTGTGTTCTATATATGCGCTGTAAATGGATCAGCGATTCATATTTTTATGAACTATATTCATAATACGGTGGGAAAAAGATTTTCCATTAAAAAATGTATATCATGGACATTTTTATATGACAATTTTGAGAACATTTACAACGCTTATAAACAAAATTACATCAGTAAATGTTAACAATTAGCAGTTAATTGTGGACACAGATATTATAATTTAAATAAAATCTACATGTTGCAATTTTTCAAGTTGTTTTCATTTAGCTTTTATGTATATTAAACAATATGAATTGAAAATGTTGTTTGTAATGATGTAAATATCCATATTGTAATTTTCTATATTTCTTTGAGTAATGTTGGAATATTTTATTACATAAAGATTTTAATACGCATCATTATTTAATTTAATTCACAAATCCACGTATATGATTGATCTGAATATTGCTCAAATGCATACCATACTTTTGAATTTATTTCTATAAAATCATTTTGTTTCATCTTTTATTTCGGAAAATTTATGTTTATAAGATAACAAAATGTATTGAATATAATTTTGCACTCAATTGTTACAATTTAATTCGTCGTGTTATTTGTGACGAATATTCTACAGCTATTTTACAATTCTTCTATTTATATGAAGTATCTTCAATGCTAAGAATATAATTATTAATTGGATTATTTATGAGTATGGCTGAATTGAGTTACGAAATAGTAAAGAAAAAAATTATTTGTGATTTAGAAGCATAGAAAATATAGTATAGCTTTTGTAAACAACTCAAGTGTAAAACTATATCTGTTTATTTCATTAATCTTTAGTTGTTCAAGTTTAAAAGTTTTAAATTAATGAATGTACTTAAAACATTGGCTCCCATCAATGACGTTTTGAATTCAGTCAAAGTGATATTAGTTTCAGTAAAAGTCGATGAATGTCTTTTTAATATTTAAAGAATGATAGAATTAAATATAGTGTCACTTTACGGTCTACTTTTAGCAACGCATACCTAAATGAAATTTTATTTAAACTGAATGATGGATCTGCACCATTTTTCTGAGTAACTATATTTTTTGAAATAAATTAAAAAATTGTTTCATATGCATAACAAAAAATTATTTTATTATTTTATCGAGAATTGCTGATCTATAAAAAAGTTTGAAGCTGAGTATACATGTTGAATGTATTGAAAGTATCTAGATTATTTTCATTGAAGTCTATAGAAAAATTAAATTAGAATATTTAAATTTCATAGAGTGATTATAAAACGATTATAGCAACACCATTTTTATCCAGTGTAATTGAACGAGAGCTGAGAAAAATACGACACAAATCGTTTACTATATATCTATTAAACGTATCAAACACACAAGATGAATGTATGTATATAATCACGTCTGGAAATGATCACAAACGATACATCTACGCCACAAGTAATTGCATGTACGGTGCACATATAGCCCAAACAAAGAACACATACGACGCATATTTTCCTTTTTACTTGGGTGGCGCATTTCGATCAGGGCGGTTCGTTGATCCGCAGTGTAAAAGCGGCCCGCCAGCCATTCTTACAGTTGCTGCTGCGTCTAAACCAGACGAAAAGGAGGGGGCTGAGACGTCAATTATAAAGCCTTAATCGGAAACCCGTCCTTACTTCTGTTGGCTTATATGCAACCGTAAGCAATGAGAGATGTAGAAGAAGAAGAACAAGAGAATGCGACACTCAACAAGGATAGAGATAATATGAATAGGAAAATGAGCAAGAGAGAAAGCAGCGCTTGGGGCGCAGAGTGCTCGGCTGGAATGCACTCAAATTTGATCGCCGGCACACATTATATGTCCCAAATGTGCCACTCGGTTGCCGCGCGCGCGTCATAAAAATCGCATCAAAATTACCGCCAAATCAATCCAGTATTTACGAAGTCAACTTTTATTCCAACTTTTCACTGACATCCAAGAAGGAAAGAAAAAAGCTGCACGACGACGTGATAAACATAATTTTCCGCGTAAGTCAAGTGTGCCTTAGAGTCGTTTGCAAGAGCAATTAAAATCGACGTAAGATTAAAATCGCGTGGAGAGAAATGAAAATAATTGAAGCTCGGAGTGAGGAAAAAGTTTGCGCGCACTTATTGTCAGCGCGTCGTCGCATTCACGCTCAAGTCAAACTCAAGGAAAGTCAAACGAGGGAAGTAATAAAATTACCGAGTCACGCGCTTTCGAAACTCACGGTCGTTACTTGCGCATAAACTTTTGGACGGCAATGCCACTTGATTTCTTTTCGCGCGGACATAACGATCATGTTGGTACCGGTAAGGCATCTGATGGATTTCGCGTCGTTGTCCATTTTGGTTAAGTAGGTTGTCTTCTCGCGACGCGTCAGCAAAACAACGACGACACGCGACGCAACATTCGCGCGCTGTTCCCTTATATTGCAGCATGCGTATTCGTCGTGGCCACGTGTGTGCCGGTTCATCAGAGCGCCGCTCCGAATTTTGAGCTCAACATCACGCAACATCACCCCACGATTATTCTCGGGACTTGTCCGAAAATAAGAATAATTCACATCCGCGCAACTTTTCCCCAGCGAATTTTGATAAGCGAACACTCGCTAACAAGTGACAGAACTGAAATTGACTGATTCCATTAGTTAGTGTAGTTTGGACAAGCAATCACGGCTTCATGATAAAGTTTGACAAGCCTAACTATCTTGTGATTATCTTTCCTAAGTAGAAGAAGAAAGGGATAATTTGAAATTTCATAATCAAGTATTAAAAGTCGTACCTACCAAGCGAGCTGAAAAGCATTGATCGAATTACATCACCTTTAGTCTGTAATATTTTCGCTCCTGCACTAACGAATTGCTATCAGGATTAATTGATGTCAATTATTGTCTGCGATGCACGATTCTGACGTTTACTTCTAGCTTCAGAATAAATGCAACACTCAAGTTAACACAAGCAAAAACCTACTGTGCAAATCTATACGTGCGTACGAGGCCAAATGTGCATGCTAAATTTATTGTAGCATTTATCAATTATGTATTGTTTGTTAAATTTGCTTCGGTTCATTAGCATATGGTTACGGTTGCCCTATTGTGTGCTTACATGACTACAGAATTCGGATGTTTAATCAATGTTTGTAATCAATTTAGTTTTTTTTTTTATTAATCCGGTGTTTAGAATAGCTATACGACAGAGATGTTTCATTCAAATTTGACAACGCTTGTATAACGAGCTGAATTGAAATTATTTAGTTTCGAATATTTTGACGCAACGCTTGAAATTCTTTCTGGAGCTTTTTTGATTAACGAATGAAGAGTAAAATTATACATGGGAACAAGAGAAAGAACAAGAAAAAATACTATAAGGATCAGCGTTTATTCTAATATAGTAACAGATTATATAATTTGGACCAAGTTACGCGTTTTACAAGTTTATGTATATTCCTTTGGTCTAATAATAATAAACTTTTAGTGAGAATTTTTATTGCTACTACTTAAACAAAATGTAAATATATTATAAGTCTAGTTCGATTCAATCACTTTAAATACATATTTTAAGGACATAATTTTTAAAAAAATGTCAGACTCATATGAAATATAGTATGGTATATCATAACAATTTTTAAGAGATACGTCTAAAATATGACCGTAACTTTCAACTTTATAGAATTTTACTTCGCATCTTTCATAAGAGGATTTCGTGTCACGTATCGTAATTTATTGATCACTATTTTAAAAGAAAAGTTATAAAATGGCGTGTAAAAATGATAATAATATAGTATTGTTCTATTATATATACATATTATATGAATATATAATCTAAAATAGACGAAGATCCATATTTTATTACACTCTGCAAATGCAATGATATGAAAGTGAAAATTTTTTATTCCATTAAAAACTCAATAGAATATCCAATAATTTATATGGTATAATCCATGACGATGTTTATAGTTTATAAGTGTCATGGTTATTGTTTCAACATCAGAGCAATATCATGGCATTTCGTTTTATCATAATCGCGTTTAATCTGCTCGTTATGCTAAGTAAATGCAAATTATCATAATACTTATAATTTGGCAATCAACCAAAACAGAAACACTTAACGGTTTTATTATTTGGAGTACCGAATTATTATACTTAATAATATCACAGTACTATAATCTGCTTCTAGTATTCTGGAACACGAAATTATATATATCTATTTCAGAACACAACTGTACTAATTATTTTTCACATATACATAGACAAGAATAGTTAGCATAATATGACAATTTAGAGAGCCATAATTATAATCATTTTTGCTATTAGTACACAATAAAGCAATAAGAATTGAACTAGGCAACTGTTAAATTATCACATGAATAAGCACTTTTAAAGAATAATAATGTTCATTTAAATGATTACTAAATGGAACAAAATACAAATATTTTTTCTCTTAGTTTGAATGTACTAAGGAAAAATATGCTTAATAATTATATATACGATATTCAGAAGTTAAACATTCATAAAAATCTCAATTTCATCAAATATTTTGCGCAGTTAATTTTGGTAAAAGTTATGAATGTGTATGTGATTAGTTTCATGTACATTTTGTATGTGAATGTTAGGGCGATGTACGAGGGATAATTTTCGGCGCGAGGTAAGACTACGAAGAGAGGGGCAGAGAGACGTTGCACTATATGCTCGTTCATAAATACGCAAGGCACGTACAGTCTCGTGTCCATACCTAAAACACATTTTAATGTTTCGGGACGACTTGCATTATAGTGAAGCTACTCGTGATTGCTTATTTATTACTGGAAACTTTCACGGTGGAAAGATAATTAAAATGCTCGATTAAATCTAAGGAGACTGAAACGCGGATACGTTTGCGAGATTATTTACGTTCAGCGGCCTCACGCTGTGAGAAGAGTTGGAAAAGTGAGCTCCTAGGCTCGTAATTGAAACGGATTCCTCAGACTAGTTCAATAAATATTACAATCCGCTTAAAGCTTCAATCGAACGACCAATTCGTTAGCTTGTCTCGTGATCGTTATCTCAGTGATAAAGCGCAATTCATAACGCTCGGACCGTCGCGCTGAGATAACTCGAAAGAATGTCAAAACTTAATGCGCTTAGGCTGAAGCCCTTTTGCGCAGCAATGAGTTAATTTACCAAAAATACCCGAACGAGAGCTAAATTCTTCAATTCCGGTAATTTTTTTTTCGTGACTACATCCATTGAGGCCACAGACTATGCGAATTAATTGGCTCAATTGAATCAATCACCGAAGCCGTATTTCTCGTCAGATAAGAAGCATCTAGCTGAGTCTCAGTAAGCTGCGCATTTCAGCGCGAAAGTAGCAGATCAGACTTGGACGTTCGATCAAGTGAGAAGTCATGAAAAAGCGGAAAGCCCGGAGTTTCGAACTCGCAAAACGTCGTACGTGAACATGTCCTCGAGATGCCGCGGCGTATCAAAGCTCAACTCGCAAGCTCTTGCGTCACTTTTGGCGCCATAAATCACGCTGAAAGCAAGCCCGTCTTCTTACCCCCGAGAGATGTCGTCACAAAATCCGACGCTTAATCCGAGCGTCGCACTCGTGAATCGCAGGTGTCGACGCCATTGGAGCGCACCCGCCCGCGTCGAGTCACTATGAGACACCCTACACGACACATCACTTCACATCGCGCCGCCCTTCGATTCATTAACCCTTCGCTCCGACACGTTTTGCACATCCGATTTGATTTAATGAGGTTATATCTCGGTTATTGGCGCTCGTTTGTCAACTTGAGAAATTCTGCAGCTGAATTGAATTACGATCCTTGCACCAATCTGATCACGCGTCTTTGTTAGAATCTTCATCATATATACGTAAGCCAGCTCTCACGTTGTTTGCTGCTGTTTGTTTTTACCAACAAATAATATTTTTTTTTGGAATTCTCTTTTATATTTCAATTCCATCGTGGTCATATTGATATGTTTGATGAATTGAAACAAATGTCAGAGTGCAAAATTGTATAAATTCGTCTTATTTTTTTAAGTAAAGCCGAGTTTCACAATAAAACTAATGTGATGTATTATTGATGTACCTCTTTCAGTATTATTGATATTTAATATATCAATAATACTCATATCAATAATCATCAGCGTTAATCAATAAAAACATGTTCAGGACTAAACTTCTATTTTAATATGTATTTAATAGTCAGTTTTCCTTATAATCGAAGCTTTATTGTAGTAATTTTGCAGTCATAATATGTCTATGATAAATCGGAGCTTTCATATGACGGAATAATTAAATTTAACAACGGGAGATTTGTTTTGGAGTTCGATAAGTTAGATGACTCCAAAAACAAGCTTAACATGTTTGCTAACAATGTCATGTTGACAACATTGAGTATTATGATATTGTTGTTTATACAAAACTTATATATTAATTTCTGATCGAAAGTTTGTCCGTATTTTCAGTCAAAGCTCTCATATTCTGCAAATTATAGAAAAACTAGCCTAACTTAGTAGGAAATCCATCGTCAAAGTTCAAATTAAAAATTAAGTTAGCTATTGGATGCTACATTACTTCAGTTAAATATTAATATCATTTCAAAAAAACTGTAGTTCTGAAATATATAGTTAATCTCTTGTTCTTCTTTAAACTTTGCAAGTAGATCATTAAACCTTTAATGTCTCGTTATGTTAATCATCTTAACAAATAATTGTTTTTATTATATCTGTCTAATAAGGAAGAATATTAAATTATTTTTTTACGAATACACTTATAAACGTTATGTGTAGATGTTCATGCACCACTTTTTATAATTTGCGCTCACAAATTGTAAAACAGCAGAAGTTTAGTGATTTAATGTACTCGACTATTATTTTGCAAAACTTGTTACTTTACAAAAGGATTAGTTGGAAAGGCAAGTGAAGTTAATACTAATGCTTTTGGTATTTAGTCTAAATGGTATGGACTGAAATTATTTAGCTAGTAAATTTGCTAGTTGGACATTTTTTAATGGTAGGAATGAATTTATTCATGGTAATTTTTGTATTTCAATTCATTGTCTTGACTAGATGTAAATTTTACAATGATTAATTGATCTACTTGAAAAAATTTAGACGGATTATTTTTG
>JABFQD010003528.1:0-13070 GCA_022817045.1 Psix sp. ZL-2020 | reverse complement strand
TGTTTCATTAAAACCGGTTATTTATATCATAGTCATTAAATATTTTATGTGATAATCATGTGATAAAATGTTATAATCAAACATGGAAATGATGAAAATCTTTTTCATCTTAAACAAAAAATTATCCTATTATCCCTGAGAAAAATATTCTTCGTAATATCTATAAATAAAATATTTCATCATTTTTTTTTTTTTTTTATTAAAATGTAACAAATTTACTTTAAATATCTTGGACGAATTCAAGACGTGTTTTAGTTTCAAAAAATAATATGCATTTTCAATAGCTTAACTTTAAATCAACATTTACATTTTTAATTACAAAATAATCACTACAATAATGATTCAGGAATGTTATTGTAAAAATCTTGTCACGAAATAAATTAGCGCATTTAATGGTTAAAAAATTTACAAAATTATTCATAAAATAAAATCATATATAATTCCCTGAAAAGTTCTCTTTAGTATACTTTAAATAACTTATTTCAACTTTTATAACTATATAACAATAAAAATCATAGTTAAATGTGATAATATCACTTCTGGATACGTGAATTATTTTACAGAACAAATTATTTACATAAAAAACTATACATGCTTTAGCATTCTTCTAAAGAAAGCCTTTGATTAATATTTTCAACTCGAAATTTCATTTCCCGTAGAATATCCTCGGCTAAATTGTCTACAGTTGTGTATCTGACTTTAAAAAAGTTAAAAATATCTTGTAAAAATTCAATCACTTGATCTCGAAAATATAAGCAAGTTGAATTTAAGCTGCCTTCAGGGCCTAAGAATCCCCAAGCCAGAACCGGCGAAATTTGTTCTGAAATTGAATAAAAATGTGCCATGAATCCTTTATCATATTTCAACATTTGTCGTTTTCCCATTAAAATGGACCAGATAGCAGTTCCAATTGCCTGTAAAGTTGTAAAAAATCTTTGTCAGTTTAAACTTGCGTAAGAAAAAAAAACAATTCACAAAAAAGAATTTGTTTACGTACCGTTTCTCTAAAACTAGCTGATATCCATCGATTTTGCAAAATTGCCTTAATTGACGATGGGGGTTTTTCAGCTTCTTCAAATGCATCCAAAAGTATGAAGTCAAATAAAATGTCGTAGAAGTTAATATTAGTAACGCCTCGGGATGACAATTCTTCTTGCATGATTTTATGATTATTGCTCACTTGTAAAAATTCAAGCATTCGTTCATAATGGAATAAATAGTCTTTTGGATCCTGGAAAATAAAAATCACGTTTTAATTTGTTCTCAAAGAAGATAATTAGAATTATCAGTAAATTTATACGCGAGTCTTGTAAACTAAAAATATGTTATAAAACATTGCATCACAAATTCACGCAACACACACATTGTCATAAATATTTTAATTTAGAATTCTCCATTGGAGTTTATCTATTCTAGAGTCCAATTTTATTTAACCAATAAAGATAGAATAGTTACTCACTCTGTCCGCAAAAACAATCAGATCACTTATGACTTGGCGGCCTACATCTGTAATCCATGTTGCAGAACTAGGAATTGTAAACAATTTAGTATAGGCTTGTCGAAGACAATGTACTTTTGATAAATACTCTACGTCCGAACCACATTTCACAAGCTCCGTGTGGACCCGCCTGAAATTCCAAACCAATTATAGATACTAACTCCCAATAAAAAAAAATAGTTTTAGTTTGAATTCCATCAACCTATAATTACTACAAAAGAGTAATTTCAATTGTAATCAAATACCTGCAAGTAATGCCTTTGTCTTCGTGATATTTCAGTGCTGAATGATAAAGTTGTTGCTTTTCAAAATGCGGGAAAAATTCTGAAAACTCTTCAAATTCTTTCAAGTCTGCAACCTGAAATCGGAATAAAATGACTTGTTATATTTTATTAGCTCTTTAACTTTTTCCATGCAATTAACCATAAAAGGCATTACCCCATCTTTTGCGGATGCATATGACTCAGGCGAGGATGCGACTTCAGCTTTTTCCTTATGAATTGAAGCTCGACCCACAGTAGACGGTTTGTGACTTGCTTCACTTTCACTATCATTTCGGAAAAGAATCGAATGCTGCAAATAAAAGAGTCGTGCTTAGTAGCCGGTTCTGAAAAGTGCATATTTGTTTTTCGACAATTTACCTGATCAATGAAAAGTAACTCCGCGGTACTTTGTATTTGATATCCCAAGTCTAGTAACTCTTGAACATCTTTTGTAAATGCAGCGTCTGCTTTGGATGGGAGCGCAAAGGTATCATTGTTTAATGTTGAATTAAACGCGCTTAAAGCGTCTTCCCAACAGTACAATGCCTTCTCCAGTGCTTCAAGCCCTGCAACGAAAATAGAAATAACGTTTTCAACGAGTTTGTTTTGCTGAACAGCTAGAATGCTATAAATAAAAGAAACAAGTGTGAAAATAATGTGTAAATTGTTCATTGAATTCAAAATGGACAAAAATATGTTAGATCAAGTTTGGTTATTAAAAGCGTTACAACATTTTGACGCTATTTATATGATTTAATAATAACATAAATTAATAGAAATAACTGGATTGAAAAATAAAACCCAAGTCTTGAATTTCTTGATAATTTAACGAGATAAGATAGTTTCAGCTAGACTTCCATTCAGCATATTTTAATCTTCATAATAGAAAACGTTGCGTTCCACTTCAGGAAGAAAAAGGTGCTTTGATTTTGTTTCGATTTTCACATATTAACATATGAATATTCATCGGCGAATGCTTCAGGCGTTTTTCATTAATTTTTCTTTTACAACATTCTACTCGGTTTTATTTTTAATACAATTATTATTTTTAATCAATTTATTTCGAAAATTGCAATCAATTGTCTGAAATCAAAATTATGATTAACTCGAATTATATAAAAACGATATTTTTACGATTCTTAATAGAAATTGTTCAGTATAATTGTTTTATGGAAATAATGTAATAATGATGGGTGATCTTGAAATATGCAACGTCATTTAATAGGCAATTACATTTAGAATGATTTAGCATAGCTTTAAAAAGTAGTTGAAAAATTATGTAAATCTTATTTTAAAATACAGTATTCTTTCCCTTATTGTGTCAGTTTAAATATTAAATTGATTTCAAACAATTTGCTCTGATTTATTAGATGAAATATTTGCCATATACAAGTGACTTGAAAAATGATAGAAATTTTCTTATTTAGTTCAACTCCTAGAAAATATTCAATTGATCGAGAACAAGAACAGGCACACGCTTCATATTGATATTATTATATTGATTATAATAACAGTTTGTGAATGAATAGTGTCTCTGTTTGTTCAAGCAAAGAATCTTGACGGTAAAACTGAAAACGCGGTTTTCAGATTTTAGCGTCGCAGTTTTATTTGTTCGTTAATAGAACTGCAACATTCAGTGAAATTAACATTCAGTTTCATTGAGATATGTAATTTTTACACTAATCATTATTCTCCGGCGATCCATCATTATTTATTTATAGATGTTTTTAAAACCCTCAAGCGTAGAACCGTCTTAAATATTCATCAGCAATATTGTAGCAAGGCTTTGCTACACTGATAACGTTTATGTAAACTTATACCAATCAAACCCCCGCCCCCCCTTTTTTTTGCTACTATTTGTCAAAACTCCATAGTTAATCTTAAAGTGCTGAAAATAATGTCATTCTTAATCAGTTATTTATTGGCGAGATTGACTAAACCAAAATCTGAATACTGTCGAGAAATGATTCTTTAGTTCCAGCTGGTTCCAGTCTACAGAATATTTTCGCTGTTCAAGTTGTAGGTATTTTGAAGTAAATGTTCCATTGAGTAAATAACGGTTTAGGAAAAAGTCACATTAAGAGAAACAGTGCGACAAAAAAATCTACCTGGCACCAATACGTATAGCTTCCATTACAAACGAATGGTTCTATCCAACGAGTATTTTTTATGCCCATAACTTTCCAGCAGCGATCATCAAGAAACACTCGAATCTTCCGCCAAAGCGTAAATCGTCGTACACATACAAGCTCGTTCTAATGAATTACATCTCTACCTTTTCCCAAGCTCAACTGGCTCTTTAATTTGCAGCCTAACTCAAGGCACTATCGACGCATCGATTTTTCAATTTTCGCACTTAGCTATAATTTGAGTTACCGTTACAGATTGACCTACAATATCAACTTTGCTCTATTCCTAGGCGAAGTGCGAGCGCAATCTACTAATCTGCGCGCCGACCAAGAAGCATCAAAAGAAAGCTAGTAGGCTATCAAAAGCAATTTTGCCCCAACGAGGTAATGACTCCTCGAACAGGTTGCTGTACAGCGAAGAAGAGCACTGCTTGTCATCCTATCATGTCATCAAGCAAAGATGATGAAATGTCAGCGAGCGGCAACTTGGGACGATCGGCCACGGGAAGCTGGCATGAATTGAAGTGGCCCGCTACTAGTCAATAAAGGCGCTCTCCGATGACGTAACCGAGTCGGGGTGCTTTTATTGGAGGAGACGAGCGGGTAGGGGTCGATACTACGGCGGCAGCTGGGTGGCTCGGAACTTGTCGGTCGTCGGTGTTCCGGGCGGCGTTAGTGTGCCGGCGAGTAAGCCAGAGTTCGCTCGTGTCGGACGAGCATGCGAGAGCGCAAGTGAAAGCCGCCGAGGAGGGAGATAACGGTCGGGTCTTGCACCGTGCGGCGTCAGTTACGAGCCACCTCTTGAGCCCTCTCTCACTCTCTCACTCCCTCGCGGAAGAGCCAGCCACTTTGATTGACCTTGACGGCATGACGGGTTTTCCAGTTACGCGACTCAACATGTGATTGCGCGAGTCCACTTCGTCCGCTCAAGCCAGCCGCTCGTCCAAAAGCGCTAGAAGTGAGTATCAACCGCATTGACCTTGCCAGCAACGATCATCCGGCTCCTCTCGCGATATTGATCAATCCTGTTCAACCTTTTTTGCGACGGAACGGTGCATTTCCGGTTGGATTGCAAACTTGGATCTGACGCTAGAATACAGACAAAAGTGTGACATCAGATATTCATAGCGATATTAGATTAGTCCAATGAATCAGTCTGGCTTTGCATTTATTGCTCCCGTTGGACCTTACCAATGAGATTATGTCACTCGGACACAGTCATAGCGATCCGTTTTTTTCCTTCCCGAGATACATTGAAATGCCTTTCAATAGTTCGCCGTGCGTTCCTTGCTGCGCATTATTCACGTCCGTTTAGGGGTTAGTCGAAAGATGTCAGTTGACGAATTTTCGTTTCGTCAATGGACGTGTTTAGAATTGTCGTGTTTTCCAGCAATTCACTCTCTGCTTACTTTCGGCTCGAGTTTCAATTGCCTTTGAGTTCTGCGCATTTCATCAAACGCCGCGAAACACGTTTTCGGGTTCGATATTACGGGAACCTGTGCACTCAGGTGGAAGCGAGCTATTTTTGTCGTTTTTCATGGCATATCCGCAATCACGGGGATGAAATCGATTCGCTGACCTTGTCTGAAGGCATCCGAAGGTAGTCATTCCTTATTTGCGAGGATTCATGCCGGATCATGTTACGTAACATTTTTTTTTTCGCACAGAGGTCAAGCGTGCCTAAAATTGACCTTGTATTATCGCAATTCACCTTGGCGAAACAAAAAGTATCGAGGGTGGTTGGGTGAAGTGCATCTGCACTGAGTGTGCGATTGCAATCAAACTTTAAACGCTCGTTCTCTGTGAATTACTTTTACATTAATATTCAAATTAAACGCGGCCGAGAAAGATTGCTGGGTAATAATTTGCGACTGAATTGCATGAAAGGAATTTTGATCGACATAGTATTCATTATAAAATACTAGACGTTTCATGGAACTTCAATTATTTCTTTTTTTATAGAATTTCAAATGTCTGTTTTTAATGCATCGCTTACGCAAACATTAACCAAACGAAGCGTAAAATCCTAGCAGGAGAAAGACGCATTTCGACGCATTGTACGGTGTGTTTTAAAACTTCGGTTGGCTAAAAAAATATACATTTAAACACCGGTCTTAAAATCGTTTCTTCAACTGATATTTTGTTCTTTCCAAAGTATTTGCTCTAAACGAAACAAACATAAATTAGAAAATCGATATTTGTTTGCTTCGAATAATAATATTCGAGTTTTTTTTTTCATTATTTATTGTTTCATTGATTTATTCTTTTGTAATGACACGTGAAGCGGTTCAGAAAAAAATATATTTTTTCATGCGCCTGACAAATTAAGTGGAATAGCGTTGACCTTGTCTAAAATAAGTCACTGCGACGATATTGCCTGTAACGAATAAGTCCTCGCAGACAAAAAACGGCTCACCGGTATTTTCAAAAGAAATACGGTACATTTTTGCATTATAGTAGACTTTTCAGATGGGCACCCTCGACTGTTGCTTGAGACATAGACGTGCTCGAGAGTCTCAGTTGGATGTAACGATTCGAAGTATAGTCAGATAGTACGCATAGGGATGAAATTGAATAAGAGAGACGAAAGGAACAATCGATGTTTTTTTTGTCGAGGAAAGACTCAATCGAGTACACGCAGAGAGCATCCCATACCAAGAATCAAAAGTAAACTACAACTTTTAATGGAGAGATGCTGTTCGAATGAATATTTAACAATTTGAAATTATATTTTTAATTTATCGAGTTTGTTTTAGACTTAGGATTTGCGGCTATTTTAAAACTGCTTTTTAAACTGAGACCATTAACGAGTGACAAACATTCGTTCTTATGCTATGCTGGTTAATAAACATAATTGATTATTGACTTCTGCGTTGTTTCTAATATTTTTTTTATGACAATGAATATCTTTTTGTCGATATTTACTGTTGGTTATCTCGATGTTCATTTTGACATTTTGTTTTTTAATCATTGATCAAACAAAAGAAACTGCGTTTGAACTGTGTCGTAAAAATTAGGTCACAAGTAGAGACACCGTGTTTACTTATTTGGTCGCTATTAGTGACTATTTGATTTGAGCCAAAATGTTAAATGCATATTTTTTCATGAGTATCGCGTTACAAGTTTTGAGAAAGGTATATTGGCAAATCAATTTAATGCGCAGTTTTAAGAGGCGCTTATAAAACTGACTGATACATTGATTAAATTAATGTGCAAAGTTAAGAGGTTTTTGACTAAACTGTCATTTTGAGAATGACATTCATCCGTTTCGAAAAGTACCTTGAATCGCGAATGACAGTATTATCAGTGCTACATATTGCAAGGGGATCTCGATAGTATCATTATGTTTTTAATAAGGAAATTGAACGGTGAGAATCGCTCAATCTGGAACAAAGGAAATCTTGATGTCATGCATTAATTAACCCCAATGCGATCATTTTAAATCCAAATAAATGTAGTTCAAGAATAAACTTACATCATCTTAGAATGTCCACTTTAATGTTTTTGTATTAATAATTTGAAGTGGTATATATACATCTTGGTTTGAATAAAAATAATCAAGATTTTAGTATTTACAATGAAATTAGAGAAAATTACAATTTAATCTCAATCGAAGAAAAATTAATTTGTAACTTATATTATTATAAATAAACATTGTAGTTAAAAACAATTCAATTTTATTTACCAACCAGAACTTGTATGAATATTTATCATGTTTTATAGAATATAAATATTTTGATTTTCTGGTTTAAAATAATGATTTCATTTGTGTTTATGTTTTTTTATTTCATTCTCCATGTTTAAAGCTTTAGTTTCGAAAGAAAAAGATAACGACCAAAGTTTACCAACATTTGTTGAATGAAAGATTTTATCATAATTGTATAATTTACTGAAAGTTAGGAAAACATAAGAACAATCAAAACGTTGGTATTTCATATGTAAAGTCATGTGGGAATACGTGGCTTTCTCCCTCTTTTGTTTTATCAATGTTCTTTCTCGTCGCAATCACTCTCGATTTTAGAACAGGAGGGTTACTTAGGTAACGCTGTACGCTGGCAATGCAACCGACCAAAATCGATACGGCCCTCATTTCCTATGCTGCACTGAGGGTATATTCTATCAGTCACCTGTTTTGCAGATAACAATGCGTCAAGGTGCAGAGAACCATTTTTTGCTCAAGTTAAATTTGATGCCAGTCAATTAATTAAACAGCTGGTTAGTCACAAGTTCCGGAAAAGAAAAAAATGAAACACGCAAATTATGTCCTAATATGTCGAGCAAACAGACACGTGCTGTAATATATCATTTTATTATGTAAAATTATCATGCCGTGTAAAACGTCGTTTGCAGCTAAACGTTAGTAATATAAGTATTTGCTAAATCAACTTTCGCGAGTGTAATAATAAAGCTTATTTATGCAAAGCTCAAGTTTCCCGCCAAAAATAAACAGCGATAAAATACGCGTTACGACTTTACCGTTATATTTTTATGCACATATGAATACGCTACCAGTGAAATTTTACAGATCTTATCAGAGATATGTTTGCTTTTATCGATTAAACATAAATTTCATAAACCTTTTCTTCGAACGACTATATTTGTCTGCGGAAATAGTAGAACCCAAAGCTCATTATCTGAAATGCCAACAAATTTCAAAGAGCAAAACTGTGCATTTTTGCTTCGAGAGTAAAACATTATTCGGATTACCAACATTGAATTGGTTTAAACAAATTGAATTAGCAAAGGTGGCAGACTGCACGAAGCCCATAATGTATTTATAATCGCTGAATCATTCCCATTAAATGATGCATTCGTCATAAGTTTTTTTGGTGTACGCGCGACGGGTTATTGAGAAGGTCAACGTAAATATGCTAAAAGAAAAACATAACACTTTCTATACAAACGTCACCACTTGCATTTACACGTGACGTCGAGTTAAGAGTTTTAAGAAGAAAAAAAGATCCACATACTCGGAACACAAATATGCTAAACCGGTTGGGAGTGACGCTGTGCAATTTACATTTCCAATGAAGTCTCTGCCAAGCTCTTATTTTTATTTGGCTGATCTCAAGTTGGTACCATTGTATTTTTCTCAGCAATTAAGAGCCTCCTTTCGTCACCGGCTGTCTTCAATCATTATATATTGGTTATTTACAGCGCTATTGACTCTTGATAATTAATGTCACCAGTACTGCACAGCAAACCGTTTCGTCGGCTCAGCAAACCTGAAGATGCTTTTTTATTATGTTGACGAAACTGGTTCATTAATACAAGTGGGTAGACCATTTAAAAGACCCAACAAAATCGGAAAAGTACTGTTTTTCGAGCCGGTCTCTCGGCATTTTTCAACACAGAGCTCAAATTTCCAGCGTCATCCATCACGTTAATTAATTCAACTTCTCTTCCATTCATTTTCAAACAATTGAATGTTTCTACCCGAAGCCAGACATGGAAGAGTGATTTCACACTAGATCCTCAAAAGAATTAATTACGCGTTGAATCGTATTTCGTAATCGCATGTTCCTGTGAAAATACAGTTAGTGGGAAATCCTGCTGGACACTGCAATCAATAGCTCTTCTTTGAGCCACTAGATTTTAATCTTTATGAAGAATCGTATTCCAGTCATAAATCTCGTGTACAATATTCGCATTGATGCGCTTCTAATACAGTTAATCAATTAAAAATTAATTGCCAGCAATTGCGGAGCCGGCACGCGCAGTCGACCGCAAACCACGGAAATTTTCAAGACGCAATTAGTATTCACCCTATTGGAAAGGCGAAACCTCGGCGGAGATCTGGTTACTCTTTCGGCAATCGTGCTCGGATGAGTGTCAAATATGGGTCAAGTGTTTATGAGGCTGATCCGTCGTAAATATTCAACTGATCTCTAACTACAAAATCATTGGACTGAATGTTCTCGATTGATTCCGTTACGAGTATCCAATGCAAACACACAGCGTTTGCCCTCTGCCCTTCGATGCGTCGTCTTTCTTTTTTTTCCTTCTTCTTCCTCCTCCTCCTCCTTTATAAAGGCAGACTCATCGTGAAAGCTACTTGTACGAGTGAACGAACTCAGAGACAGAAAGATGAGGCGGTGAAGAAGTAACCGTATCCACGTCGAGGCACGCTCGAGCGCGTTGACAATGGTACTCTGCGAGATCACATTGTCCTCGTCGCTGCTGCGAGTCTCACAATTACTTCTAATTAAAAGCACTTAACACACTAGGACGTCACGGGTCCAAACATTTTTGCCGTTATAATGTCTTGCCGGCGCACGTCGTTCATTCATTTCTAGTCGCGACTCTGAATTTTGAATGAAGTCTCTTCTACTGATGATTCGCAGACAGACGTATTGTTCGGAGAAGAGTCAATGTCAAAATCAAAGTTTAAGCGAAGATGTTTGTACTTGGAAAGTTACGTAAACCAGTTGAATGGATGTTCAAACAAATGGAATGGTTTTTGAAAATGTCTGTTTATAATAGTTCTGATTTCTATTTACAGATGTCTCTAAATTGTATTCCCCGCGCATTGGGGATCGTGTGTGTCCTGCTATTAGCAGCGTCGGCACAAAATCCTGTGCACATCCAGTACAGCAATGATGTGAGCCAGCTGTTGACCTCATCAACTTTGGCTTGGATTCCTCATTCACAGTTCTATAACAATAAAATACCGAGGGACATAGTGATTGGGGGGTTTGAGATTATAGAACAAATAGTTAGTGAGTATCTTTCGACCAAAATAAGTTGCAGATGAGTTTCCGTGATTTCTTATGGTTCCGATTATGTTTACAGGAACTTCGGATAACGACACGGCAAAAACAATAACAAAAGAGGTTCCGATATATGTATGTAGAGTACAACACGAAGGTACCTGGGTGACTGGCAGTCAGAAACAAGGTGATCGGAAGTGTACCGTCGGCTTTATGGGGAACCAGAGGTCATATGACCGGTATGACCTGCTCGAAAATGTGGACAGTGCAGGGAGACTCAGCTGGACAAGCTGGAACAAGTTTACTCTACCTCCGAACGGAATGGTTGCCGTTCATGAAGAAAAGCTTTACGTCGCTAGGCATAGTGTTATGAAACCACAAAACGACAACTCAGAAGTGACTAAATACATTTCACACTGCATTGGTACTTTCACTCAAGAAGAAGGATTTGGAAAGATTTTCTGTGCTTTGGACGTAAGTATAAAAGTGGCGAATGTTGCTATAACCTAATCGGGGTTTCAATTGTCAATGTTTTCTTTATTTTTGTTATAGTCTGGTTCTCAAAATGTATTCGAGGGTGAAATCCTTGTTGAAACTGAACCGAAAAGGTACGATCTGACCCAAGTCAAATTAAATACTAACAAAATGCGCGTGCTGAAATCAGTTCCCAAAATTCTTGGCCAAGCAACCATTAAAAATCCTGGACCCAAGAAAGAAAAAATGGCCGAAGCCTTATCTTATTCATATAACTATATGATATATTGGGGACAAATTCGAGCTATGTCAAAAGGACTAGACACCTCTATCAAGTTACAGAATGGCACCAGTTTGAGTAACGTCAAGTGGGGTACCGAGGTCAGAGGCAACCAAACCGTGCTTCATTCGTAAGTCAATAGTTTTAAAATTGTTGAAAATATTCGCTAAACTTCATAACTTGTTATTTCATCATTTGTTGGAATGGTTTCATTATTAAACTGTCAGTTTAATTTTCATTTTTCATTTAAATGATCAACTCTCAAGCTTTTCATTTCAAATCATTGAAATCTAATTTTACTTTTTCTTTCTCCAGAGTGGACATAATTTTGGAACCTGGTACAGGAGTGAATGTAACGTTAAAAGGGAACTACGCGGAAACGGAGCTGTACTACTCCGGAGATTTGATATCTCACTATGAAGACGGTGCGACCAAGACTCGTTCAATCAATGGTTTTCGCAGAGAAGAGGGTATGATAGATGTGGTTGCAGAGTTCAGTCCAATTTTCTTTTTAAGCAATTTCAGCATTGTGCCGACGACTGAAGCGCCGCCTACGACAACGACGACGACGATGAGACCAACCACAACGATACCGATGACCATTCCTACAACCAAGCGTGTACCACAACCGCCTATTTTAATGGGCGGGATAGATGAGAAGGTGTCTAAAGTTGAAGAAATGGATGAGAACATCATTGTTCCGCCGAAGAAGACCGAGTTGATGCATGGCGGGGATGAAGGGCCGCTGTCGTTAAAGGATAGGTCTGAAAACGAACGTTCGAGCACGACAAATCTTGTTCCACAATTCATCTATGTCTTGCTTTTAATTCTGTGCGTCGACAGAATTACGTGAATCTCTTGTGTAAATATAGCAGAAATCATTAGTTTTTGAAAACAGGTTATAAAGAGGAACCAAAACATATAAGGCATCTAAATGTATAGTTTATTCGCAACGGAAATCCGCAATAACAGTAAATGTAATAAAAAACAAAAAATTAGATTGATGATTTGTTGTCGAAACTGAAGATAATTTTCTGTATAGTAATTATAACGGCGGTTTGAAGAGATTGAAGAACGCCTGGCAGAGAAATGCCGGATACTATTGCCTTGCGTATGACAAGCCGGGTTAATTAATCGTATAAAATGTATATTACAGAACTATATATATATGTATATTTAGTAGATAAAGTGAGAGAAATTTATTTAAAGAAGGAGGAAAGTCAACGAGCTAGTCTCAGAGTAAAGATACACAAAAAGAGTCGGAGTCATAAACTCTGTCGCGATGGTTAGTATTCTGTTAAAAAAACCTGCAGGGAATGAAATCAAATTGTTAAGCTTTTGATTTATTCACTTTCCTGGTAGGTTTTTTTAATTTGAATATACGAGTCAACTACTATGACATGCCTTTGCCAATTGTATCTTTTAAGTACAGCATTTAAACCCTCAGAGCATCCATGAATATGATTCTTTGAGCTCATTAAGCTTTGATGATGTTCGAATTCAATTAAATTCAATTCACTGATAATGAGCCTTAAGAATCGCCTGATCCCATCTCTACGTTTGTACCAAAATATATGGAGAAAAATTGAACGTTAATTATTTTGATTACGATATACAGTAGAAAGTAGTTTTTGGCGAGGAAACTGAAATTATAAAGAATGCGAAACTTATATGAAGCTTATATTTTTGAGATTGCGATAATTATTAGATATTTAT
>JABFQD010003527.1:0-13071 GCA_022817045.1 Psix sp. ZL-2020 | reverse complement strand
CAAGATATTTGTGATGATTCTTTTATTTAAAACATTATAAAACTCTCCATTTTCAATGCAGTTTTCTCCCATAATCCTTAACTACTATGTCAAGCGCATAAGATAACGCATCTAATTTAAGCATAATTTTCTGAGAATATTTTTCAAGTTGTCCCACAAGTTCATAAAATTGTCTTTGTTCAGTAGAAGAAGTGCTTCGAAGTCTCTGAGTTTTTGACTTATCATAACTTGTATCATCGTCACTTGCACCAAAAGTGTATCTGATAGATGTACTATAATATAGTGGTCGTCCTCTATTCTTTTTCTCTATAACTAACCTGTAAATAGAATTAATCAATTCTCTAGGAAGTTTTCTCTCTCTTGGATCGTTAGGTTTAATCGTGATAGTACAATAATGAGGAAATTTGAGAAGTAGAGCGCCGTTTCTGCAGGGTCTAATAATTCTTTTGGGTGCATAGTCTAAAAGTTTCGAAAATAAAAGGCTCTCTAGATGCGCAACGAGCTGGGTGCTTCTGACGATTCTATCGAGACCTGCGCATCTGCGTAGTTCCTGTATGTCTGACACAGCCAAACCTACCATAAGATTCGTCAGAATAATAGTAACAAGTATAACAAAAGCCAATAACATGAGATGGGCAGTTCCGTTAAACATAAGTGGCATTTCGCTATCAAAAAAGACGTCCTCAAATTCGAGTTCTCCAGACATCATAATAATGGTTTTGAGTAGACCTACTAGAGGATTCTTGAAAGATTTGTAATTATAGTGAAGAACACTGAAGCACAGCGAGAATCCAATGATGAGGCACATATAAGCACCTAGAAATTTGAAAAAGTTTATAGCCACTTGTGTGAACATCTGCACGTAGATGCCAAACATGGGGAATCTCCCGACAATCATCATGAGTTCGACCCAGGCAAGGAGGATGCCAAGTGCGGCAACGTGGTGCTGCCAGTCATTCATTGGACGAGCTAGACTGACTAGACCTGAGGTTAATATAACGCTCCACTGGAGCATGTTTTCCCAGCCTTTAGCATAGGTGCGTATGCCATGGGCGAGTTGGAAGATTTCTTTACAGGTGAGTAAGCCGGTGAAAATGATAACTGGCCAAAATAGAATATCACTCAGCTCGGAAGTTTGCCAGAGAAAGGTCACTGCAATGTATCCAGTGAATATAGCGACAAAGATTGAATGACATACTAGGCTTATCAAGAAATACTTGCGAATCTTAAGCCACTTGAGATGGAGGAAGCTTTCGCATAAGGGGTGTTGGAGGATATGACGTTGGCCGTCTTCTTCTAAACAAAGCATCAGTTCAGTTTCCCAGCGACCACTGCTAGATAGCAGTGGTTTAAAGTCTAATTGGATCTCACAATCAACGTCGCCAAGTTCATGTTCGTGCAGAGTTATTGCTTGGTCCAAGCGTGACACAAATCTGGGTAATACATCTGGAGTTCGTCGGGCAATGAAACTTAGTGCAGAGGCTCCACCTTTTGTTCTAGAGGTTACATCCGCACCTTTTGATAGCAGCAAAATCACGACTGAAGAGTTTTCGTTCAGAGCTGCAATATGAAGGGGTGTGTAGCCAAATTTGTCTGGCTTGTTCACAAGTTTTCTATTAACCTAAAATTAACAATTCATTTCATCAATGATTAAATTATCATATGAAATTGATTAATTATCAATAATTATTAAAGGAGACTATTACATGATAGTAAATTAAATTTCATTGGTTTAATAAATCATTTAGTAACCTAATTATTAATTCATTAATTATTATTTAATTTTTAAAATTTGTAATAATCACAGAATTTGTTTGATAATTATTCGGTTATACAATTTACTAAGCTAAATAATTGTTTGATAATTCATTTGTAATAATTTGTAACTATTTATAAAATGTACAAAATGTAAATTAGTACAAATATTACATGTACTTTAATTTTTTGCTGACTAATTTTACCTGGACTAAAACTCTTACAGCTGACTCGCTGTTCTTCGTAGCTTTAGCCACAGCTGTGTGTAGGGAAGTTCTGCCGTCATTGTCTTCAATATTAACATTAGCTCCATGCTTGATCAAGGTTTCCAAAACTTCAGATGATTGCGAAAGTGCTGCTAAGTGCAATGCACTTTGACCTCGACTGTTAGTAGCGTTACACGGAGCTCCAGCTTCTAGTAATAATTTGACACATTCTGCGTTACCTTCTTCAGCAGCTAAATGCAATGGGGTCAATCTTGCACTACCTAATTTTACTCGGACATCAGCTCCATAGCTTAGCAACAATTTCACACACTGTACCGACCCCAGACTAGCAGCGACATGTAGCGGAGTTTCCGTGTAAACCTGGAACTCAATGTTAATTTTAAAGAACGTATTTATCTTAACTTTGTTTTGTTATTCAATTTAAAGCACATATAAAATTAGAGTCTGTCAGTTTGTTAAATTGTTTGTCTATAAATTTCTTCAGAAATGTTGATCAATTTTAAGTAAACAGCCACCTGAGGATTATTTGGCGAGGCGCCAGACTTGAGAAGGAACTCGACGCAATCGCAGGTGTCGCTTAAAACTGCATAGTGGAGGGCACTTCTAGCAGAAAGACCTGCATTAACGTCAGCCCCAAAGTTCACTAAACACTTGAGTACAGCGACATCTGCTGTTGCAGCTGCACAATGTAGGGGTGTGAATTGGTTACTGTAGTCCCACTCATTAGGGTTTGCGCCATAATTCAATAGCTGTCGTACAATTTTAATTTGACCACCTCGCACTGCTGATAAATGAAGAGCTGTTCTATAATACACATCAATAATTAATAATTATTGTGATGAATAGAATATACAGATAGATCAATAAATAAATGATTACATAAAAATAAATCATGCATGTTATAAAAATATATAATTACTATTTAATTATTTTGGAATAATTTGTTAATTTTCCAGTAAAAAATATCGATTAAAAAATACATCGAAAATAATAAATATAATATTACCGTCCATCACAGTCTGTGGATGAAACTTGAGCGCCTTTTTTTAGTAAAAGACTCACAATTTCTGTTTTTCCCAACCAGCTAGATATCAAAAGAAATGTATTTGGATACTTTTGTAAAAGTTTTTCTAAGTTTTCTGTTAACGAATCGTCACAACTTTTTTTCCGGTATCTAAAAAAATAAACTTCGCCTTAAAACGTTGAAAACAAAATACACACGCGTATACAAAAACCAAAATAAACCCAAATAACCAAAAATACCCAAAGCTATACTGGGAGGTATTAAAAAGCGTATGCGTAGATTGAGAGAGCTCAACATTTAAACCACCCATATTGCGAACAATTTTGTGCATTTTTTCGTTGCACAATGTTGTCATTAACATCAGAGCTAATTCTCCAGAAGGCAGTTTAGACAACGCTGCTGTTATTTCTTGTTCATTCCAAAGCTGTTGATGCGCGTCTGCTTTTTTTACGTTAGATGATTGATTCGTACTTTCCGATGTTATGCTATCACTTTCCAGAGTATCCATCCAAACATCTTCATCGTCTTCGACAAAGTTTTCACTCTTTATCTGTATCAAATGGAATATGTTTTAGAAACGAGTAATGTTGAAATAAATATTAATCGTTATATATTAAATTATTATTGAAAATAACAAATTTTTATCATATGTATATACACACACATTTATTTCATGAAAAATTAATATCTGTAGAATGGAAATGAAAAAGTATAATTGGTATTTTTACCTCATTAAGATCATATTCCTTTTTTTGATCATTAAGATCATGTTCTTTTTTTGTGTTCTGCAGAGTGAAATGATTGGACAATCTATTGAAAAAATTGTGTCCACTTTTTCGTTTTGATGTTTCCATTTCAGTCTTTAAGATAGTACACTATAAAAATATAAAGTCGCTAGTTGTTTACTCATGAAGAAAATGTCATTTAATGACTTCGACACTGATCGAACAGCACGTAAGATGTGAGTCATTAGTAATGTAATTGAGTAAGAGAGAAATTACACACTTTGTTTTTTCAATGATCTAAAATTATTCTTTCCCCTTTGAGCAAATCTGATCATCATTCACACATGTGCTTTCACTTACATTCAGATATACAGATTATATTTAGCATGCATTCCTATCATTGCAATTTTTCTGTAATTAATTAGTCATTTTTATATAAAACTTTTGAAAAACACATCAGTTAAAAAATTTCAACCTTGATTCGTAATTTACTATATATTATATAAATAGAGTGAAATTGAATTATTTGATTTCATTTAAAGAATTGAATGTTAGTGTTTTTTTATTATATAAGACTTTTTGAAATAAATGGTAAATGTTTAAAAACAATTCTTTTTCAATTATGAACGAATTTCTATATCTTTAATATACTTTTTTAAATTCTAATAAAATATAATAAAATATGTTCATTAACTACTATTTAATTTAATTTAGTGAATGATTTTTAAATAAGTTATTGTTATTGATTTTCTTTAAAGTAACTTGAAACAATTAAATACATTTTTAAAGGCATAGATTAACATTCTAATATTCGTAGCGAAAATTGTTGTGTTTTAATCATTATTTCATGAAGTTGAATTGTATATGCGTTGTTTTGAATATGATGAGTTAATTTAGTTTTTAAATAATAACAACGAAAACTTACTACCATATGTATACTGTCGTTGAATCTATCAAGTTGCTTCAACACTTTGAACGAAGAACATTTTCACTTGTATTTATTAAAAAATAACATTATGTTTTTATCAAGATAAGGACCAATTAGTGACTGAAAAACTCATAGCATTATAAGATATGTTTGATGTTTGAAATAATCACTCGCCGAAGTCTAAAGTTGCACTGAAGCTATTTCGGTACAGACTCAACATTAAAATCTCATTCCACCCTAAAAATCTCAAATAAATAATCCCAACACACCCGACATTTCTAGAATTCATGTTAAAATCTACCTTATTATAATACCTTACAAGCAAGCATAATTAACTAATGAAATTATAAATAATTTTTATCATTGTTTATATTGTTTAGATCGGTGCAGATGGTGCCAAATCTAAAGTCCGAGATAGTATGGGTGTCCAATATGTGAAATGGGATTATGATCAAATGGGTATAGTAGCTACTGTACAACTTTCAGAGGTAATTATCTCCTTATTCAACATGTTTTCAAAAATAATGAATCATAAAATAAAAGATAATATAATTTCTTTCATGTTTCAGCCAACAGAAAACGTTGTTGCTTGGCAAAGGTTTCTGCCAACTGGTCCTGTAGCATTACTTCCTGTAAGTTCAACTATTTTTTTTAATTTCATTTTAATTAAATTTTGTTTAAAGTATATAAACGATTTTATATTATTTCAGCTAACTGAAACTTTAAGTTCCTTGGTATGGTCAATCAATTCAGGAGAAGCCAAACGTCTTTTAAAGATTTCTGAAGAAGAATTTGTAGATTGTCTCAACGATGCACTTTGGAAGGTGTATCCTAAGGATGGCATTGTCGAAAGTGGTATGCGTGCGCTGCAACAGTTGCTCGGTTCATTGAATCTGCAAAATGGTGTCTCCAGACAATTACAACCGTCAATTAATTCTATCGTTGAAAATTCACGAGCTGCATTTCCTTTGGCTTTCGGTCATTCTGTCAATTATGTCAAATCTGGTGTTGCTCTAATTGGGTAAAGTGTTCTTAACAAACTGTCCAATATAATACAATGAAATGATATAAATTAATATTGTTACGAAAGTTGTAATTTTTATTAATATATTTAAATTTATCATTTAGTGACGCAGCACATCGAGTTCATCCCCTTGCAGGTCAAGGAGTAAATTTAGGATTCGGAGATATTACAATTTTGGTGCAAGTTCTCGCTGAAGCTGTAAATAATGGCGCTACTTTAGGAGATAGCACATATTTGAGCAAATATGAGACCCAAAGACAGAGGCATAATTTACCAACCATGTTGGCAATTGATGCGCTTCATAGACTTTACAAGGGAACGGCCGCACCAATAGTGCTTGCTAGAAGTTTAGGATTGCAAGTCACTAATGCCCTGCCTATTCTCAAGGTAAATCAGAAAAATGCATTTTAAACTAGAAATCATAAAAATAATCCTTCTATCATATTATTGATTTTTCAGAAAGCCATAATGCAGCACGCGTCTGATCAGTTACCGAATCGACGAAAGTAAAATATGTTATTATGAGATGTAGACAATTACTTTTTGTATATAGTTGATGTGATAATAAATTATGACATTAAGTTTTTCTAAGGTTATGGCTCTTTTTTACCTAAAACAATGAGATTTGACGAATGAAATAAAATTGTTTAGATATAGAAGAAAAATAGATTGATAATTTAGAATGATGAAAGAGTGAGTTTCAGTAAAAATGATGATAACAATCAATAACAGAAATGTTAACTAATCTTAATTCTATTTAAAAATAGAATCTAGAGTCAATCCGACTTGTCTTTACATCAAATAGTGTATGATTATTTATAAATACTATATTTTATACATTATTACTTTCTTCACGAAAAGTGGACGTAAATATAAAACTATTTCCAGCATAATAAAATGCTTTGAAAGAAATAATGTTATGCTGTCCTCAACACTGTTTTCACACATTTGGAATAGAAATAGTATTGTATGAAAATTGCAATATTTTGTAACAAAAATGAATTTGATGAAATAATTATTTAATTTCAATATTTCAAATAACTATTACAGATTAATACATGAAATTTTCAAAACAGGAATTCGTATTAAAAATTGATCATAATCATGCATTATTATTTTACAGAATATTATTTAGCAAAATAAGTTGAACATCATTGATGGTTTATTTATTTAATCACTAATTAAAAATATACCAAATATAAACGAACAAAGCTGTTTTAACTGCAAATATTAACATTACTAAAGATAACTATCATAATAATTAGAACGAAGAAAAAACAATCTATTTTTGGCCAGCCAAATAATTACGATGTAAAAAACACCTAATATTTAAAATATTGTACTTTATTATTAATTATATTTGTTAACAATTTAGTTCACTACTACTTATTAATTATAAACTACTTTTAAACAAAAAAAGTATTTTATACATACTAAGTTTCCTCGAGATGAAAAAAGTCACCACAAGAAATAGCCTCATCGTTTACACACTATTTAATTTAGTTTTTCTATTTTCAAAGCAGAAAAACAAAATAGTTATGTTCCGTGTACAAAAAAGTCAATAAGGATTATTATAAAATGCAAAATCTTGCAATAAAATCACGGATGAAAACCTCTGAGTGTGCTTCAATTATATTACAGAATAAAAAATCGAATGAAAAAGGCTTGGGTTACTCTGAAAATCGTTTTCGTTTTTATTATAATTTCACTCCATCGTGTACAGAAAAAGCATATACATAAAAATATGCGTTATTACGTTCTAAGAAACTTTGTCGTGTCACATGTTTCATTATACATTGTCCTTAAACTGGAAGATGCGAACCATAATACTTTTTGTATGAATCGTGATGCTGCGCTCGCGATTTTGTTACTCAATAACGCATACTTCCCTTACGAGCTAAGTAAGTACTACGATATTTGGCAAAAATTCCTTTTCTTTTACATTTATATATAAAAAGCTACTTGCACGGAGAGAGCATTCACCGTCGAATGTTTGCAGGCTCGATGCAAACGTCTATACTGAATTCCTCCGCTCATCAGTACAGCAACGAGAATTTTGTACAGGCAAATCCGTTGTTTTGCTTTATCAGTCAAAATCGTCGCTTCGACGAGCAAACGTTATGTCGAAATAAAAACTCTCATGCATTCGAACGCTCTCTCCCTGCTGGAATACAACATTGTATGTAATATGAGGATTCGACTAAGCTTAAGTTCGAATACACTCTTAAAGTTACGTTAAAATACGTTTACAAGCATTTACAAAAAGACTTATCACATTTTTAACAACACTTCTGCCGAAAGCCGATACATTCGCGTGCCAGTTAAAGTATTTACAGGGGCCGTACACTTTCATTGACATTTATGGAAAAACGCCATCAAATTTGTCAAGAGTGTAGTATCCCTTGTTGAAAAGAAAAAAGAAAAAAAAGGAAATGCATCGTCTTTGAAAACGCATTCTAAAGTGTCGTCGAATTGTTCGAATATTCATGTCATAGGTTCACGTCGAAGCTTCGATCGGTGTCATGTACGGGACATAAAATGGCTCGTCTAAATGGACGAGAATTGACAAAGAGTGAAAAATAAAAAGGATGAAAAAACGAGACATCATGAGATCGTCTTCATGGGCTTACAGTATTGATGAATTACGAGGCCACATGATCGATTGCAGTGTCAGGTCAAATAATCAAGTCCGAGTTAATCAAATGTCTCTACATTGAATGGCAACGCAAATATACAACTAACGCGATTAACGCTTTGTGGGGCAGGTCTGAGGTGTGTAGAATTAGTTGGATAATTGCAACGATTCCAAATACGAATTTGTAATACATCATTTATATTGGCATGATTTTGTCTTTATAAAAACATTGAAAATTGGAACAACGTTCAGTCTTGAAATCGATTTTATCGTAGAGAAAAGATAAGCAGTTTAAATGATTATGATAAATAGATATAGATGTATATACACATTAGAAAAGATGTTTAATGTCATGAGACACGTACGGATGCGTGGGTGAGTTTTTACTTGAATACGTTATTGGAATAAACAAATTGTTCATTGGATTTGATCATGTTGGCTTGTTTTGAACTTTTCTCGTCGATAGAATAAAATGATCGGAAGAGATATTGTGAAATGCAAAAGATGAAAAATCTGCACACCTCGTTAGTCTTAAGGGAACACGTACAATGATGTTTGCCAGACGTGAGATAACTTGACTCTGCATTTCCGCGTGTAATTTGACATTGCGCGTAAGCATAGATTGGGAGAGAACTTTTCTCTGCAAAGTCGCTTTCATGCTTCTTTAGTCGTTATCTCGTCTTGGCGAATCAAGGGTCTGAAGGTTCGAGGTAAAAGAGGAACGACGTTTGGTTAATGAAATGAGTTTTCGGTCAAGGAACAAGACATAATACTTTTCGACAGACGGACCTGACAAATGGACGAAATAACTGGGAATTGCACAAAGTTTTTCTTCAAGTAAGACATATACATAAAACATTCTCATCGAGGACAAAACATGAACATTAAACGAAATAGAGGAAAGCGTAAGAATTAGTCTTCTGATTCTTTATTAAAACACCGGCAATAGTCATGTATAACGCACGTTATAAAAAGTTTAATTCTATTTACACACACACGAAATAAATAAATTGCTTTATATTCACATAAATATATATATATATATATATCAAGACTTAAAAGCTAAGTATTACGTGAAGATAAATAATTGACAACAAAAAATTGGCAATGTGATTGTTCATGAAGGTAAAAATAATGTATAGTAAAGTTAGTAAAAACTTTGTTTCAAGTCGCGTTACTTCGTTCTCGCAGGGACCAAAAGCTAGGGGTCGGGGTCATGCCGAAAATGTTACGTATTTACAATGCGGCGAGCGTAAGCTAAACTTTAGCTCGCATCCATAAGCCGACGTACCAGATTGCGCTCACACACGAACAACGTCTCGAAGTCTTTCTTTCATTTCATTACTCCCTTTTCTCATATCGCGAATAACAACAATATTATCGTCACTACTCTAAACTTCTTTTCGCTTGCTTTTGTACAACTCCCTGTTTCGTTTGCGGATATCATCAGAATTACAAATTTTGTGTTACAGTCTCTGAAGAAGACAAATTTGAATCGCAATAACAAAATCGTTTTATCGGTGATAAATTAAGATTCATTAGAAAAAATACGTGCGTTCAATAAGAAGAAATTGGCTTAAACAATAAATTACATTTCGGTTTGTACACGACGTTACAAAAACTGAGCACTTATATTAGTCTGTCTAGGTACCTTCTCCAATGGGTATCTCCTACTTTTCGTTTACTCCTCGCACGCTTTGCACGATTCATTAACTCATTCATAAAGCGATTTGTTTATTATTATTATTTTTACTTGAGTCGAAGGCAGTTTTGTGTGGAAGTTCAAAGTGAAAAGTTTGACTTTCAATTTGTATCTCTTGTCTCGGTTTTGAGGCTGTAAAGAGGAAATTAAGCATCGAGTTTGGTTGTGATTTTTAGTGAGCTGCTTCTACCGGAAACCAGGGTCGAGACGCGCAATTTACAATCTAGTACGCCGGACGAATATCTAGACGGCGGAGTCCTTGCCTACGAAGCCTGTCTTCGAGATGGATCTCTTCTCGTCGAAGGTCACTGAGGTCTCACGGCGCAGTCCCGAGTCGATGATCGGCGTTATCTTCTTCTCCTCTTTCAAAGGCTCCTTCTCGTCTCTGAAAAATCGTTCGCATGGATTTTACAAATTGTTGTCATTTATAAGTCGAGCTTTGACTAAGAATCAACTAAATTTTGTGTCTACAATTCTGCAGCGATGTTAAAGTAAGAGGATTCCGGCGTTTTATGCGCTTCGAGTATTAGAAATAAAAAAGAACGTCCAAATCTCATCGACTTTTCAACTTTTCCTTCATTTTTCATCTCCATTACTGCATTATTGATTTTTTCTCAATTGAAAACATTATTTGAGATATATTTTATAATTAAAAAACTTTCGTCAAATCGACAATCATTTCCTCTTACTTTTTCACTGTCTAGTACTGTTTATTTTTCTTTTTCAGTCTGTAAACGTTTCTATTTTCTATAGAAAAAAAATCAGTTCAACTTGTTAAGCTATATTATTCTCTCCTTTACAAACGAAAAGTCGAATATGTAATCATTCATAATTGATTATTATTATGTAATAATTGTGTAAAATTCAACTTATTTCAAATGTACGAATTCAACACTAATAAGATTTTCAATTCAATATTTTCCATGAATGCAATTCGAAGGCTTAATATGATATTTTACTACCTCTTTACTTGATTTAATTGGATTTTAAACATACTTGATTAACATGGAAATTTAACTAACCGCGAGCGCAAAAAAGTCAGCCTCAAATTACAAATCGAAAGGTGAATGATATAATTGATTGTGATTAATGCTGAATAAATTTGACATGCTACAAAAGGAACTTCATTTTCACTTCAAAATCGAAAATTATTTAATATGATTATTCTTGTGAATAATCATTCGTCAAATGAATTATGTTATAAATAAGTATTAATAGCACATTTTTTCGGAGAGAATGAACTCTACTTCTAACCTTAATTTACTTCGCAAACGTTTTTCAAAATCCAAAAATGTACTCAAATGCTTAAGTAATTTCTATGGAAAAAATGCAAAACTGCTAGATATCACTGAAAACTATGACTACAAAAAAACAATACGTACACTTCACGGTGTGAATCTGTGGCTATACAAATCAAACAGAAAGATAGAAAAAAAGATAAAAAGTTTGATCAAAAAGAAAAAAAATCAGTGAATGAAACCGTAACATATACACGCTGAAAATAGAATCATGCAACATGGCCAAAGCTTAAGCGAATTGATATATGAACTCTCAAAGGGAAATGAATGGCGGCGTCGTGAAATTGAAAGAAAATTCTTTTGCGCGCCGATATATGTGTACCTCATGTGTGAAAAAGAGTGGTTGGCGGTTGCACATAGAGAGCGGAGTATAACCGAGTGAAACAGACAACAGAAAAAAGTAGATGAAAACAAAAAACGTAAGAACCCAGAAAGCATGAATATCAACATCCTTTGATGGTGTATATTTATATTGGAGTTTTGAATTTTCATGGCTAAACGTAATGGAATGACGATAATGTTATCCGCAAGTAACGAGAAGCGCTGGTGGTAGCATCGCGACGAATATACGGTTTTATTTTAAGCGGAGAGACAATTACGGAACTGAAATATTTTGCGCTTACAGATGCGATGCTGCAGCCACGAATTTGGGTTCGAGTCTTTTTTAATGAGCAGACTTGGTAGTTTATCTGAATTTAAGGCAGGGCCTTTGAATAAAGTCATCATTTTGTTGGCAACGCAATTTTGAAACGATGTCAAAGTCTAGCAGGGAAATAAACGTTAAATTGTATGCATTCAAAATGAGTATAATATCATGAAAATAAAACTTTCCTTTTCGGTAGATTACAATGTTTTTGATTTTTAGATAACAATCTGCATTTTCGAGTTAGACAAATTGAGTCATTTATTATTTATTAGTAGATCAATTATTATATATTGAATTAATCAAATAACAAATAAGTTTCATTATTTAGATGGTCATTTTTGACATATTCTAAAGTTTATTTAATTATAACATAAATACGTATTTTTAGAATGCAAGTATATAATGTACTTTAATAGAAATGTATCTAAATTATGAATCTAATAATTATAAATATGGTTTATATATTATTCTTAGTCAAACACGAATAGTTATATGAATCCAACGTTATTTGCAATTCATAATAAACTTTCAATAAAGTTTAAATGATGACCATTTTTGATATGATTTTATTTTATTTGACCATCAAATGAAAATAGCAAACAAAAAACTGTGCAGCTGACTGCTACGACATTGTTTGACATACTGTGGAGCACATTTTACGAATGTGATTTAATGTTAATATAAAAACAAAAAAGAAAAGGTTGAAAAAGAAATGAAACAATTGATAAAAGTAATGATCCATGCCACTTTACATTTGGACGATGTCACACTGATTTAATTAGAGCGCCAATTATGAAACTCGAAAAGAAAACAAAAAATAAGGAAGGGAACTGAACAAAAAGATAACATAAAGAACATGCTCATTAAAAAGCCGTGTCACTGTCCTTCCTCGAGGAGCCATGCTCATGTTGCTAATGTCAAGTTTTTGTCTCTCTTACATGGCAGTATGTTTGACCAGTCTAATGGTACTTTTTCCACTACCCGAGTCTTGGATGGCCGTCACTCCGGCAACATTGGCCATTTTTTGGTCGCAATACGGCAATGGAAACCGCCAACCGTAAAGACTATTGATGAAAGGCAACAGACAAGTCGAAAATTTTGTTTCGT
>JABFQD010003526.1:0-13071 GCA_022817045.1 Psix sp. ZL-2020 | reverse complement strand
CTATAAAATTAGAGGACAAAAAGAACCGTCTCTTTTAGCTCTAATAGAAATTTAACTCGTACCTCCCTATTAATCAGATTAAGCATATATTGCTTCAACATTAAGAGAGGCCATTTTTTAAAAATGTTATTAATTATACACACACATACACACAAACACATACATATACATACATGTCAATGTTGAAGCAATATGTGGTTAATCTGATTAATAGGGAGATACGAGTTCAATTTCTACTAGATTTAAAAGAGACGATTCTTTTCGTCGTATAGTTTTATGTATTAGATTGTATGTTTTCTTTAATCATATATATATATATATATAGAACATTTTAAACTGAATTTCTAAATTTCCGACTACTATTTTTAGCACTGATATTAAATTAGTATATGTCACTGGAAATGCTAAATTTACTTCTTTTAATTTATATAATTTAATCGTTTTAATTTTATATCATTAAATTATTTAAATAATTTTGCATTTTTTTTATTATAATTATAATTTGTAGACCATGAACTTGTTGAATCCGAAGACCATGTGGAAGTCAATGGTGTTACATTCAACAAACCGTTTGTGGAGAAACCTGTGTCCGCAGAAGATCACAATATTTATATTTATTATCCCACTTCTGCGGGTGGCGGAAGTCAAAGATTATTTAGAAAGGTACTACCTGATAACGATATCACTTTAAAAAGATTGATTCAGGTTACGTATCACAATGAACGTATAATTAAAAGACCTAACTTTTAAGTCATGTTTTATAAGCAACAAATATGGAATAACTCTTATTTATTACTTTTTGAGACTTGATAAATTAAATATGTTTATATTGAAATTTGTAGAATTAACTTTTTAATTAAACAATATGGTAAATTATAACATTAAATATATATAAACTATTTCATAATTATAAATGAATTCACGTATGGCAATTTGTTTTATTTTTAAATTGATTATATCGTTATTTGAATGTAGATTGGAAGTCGGAGCAGCGTATATTCGCCTGAATCGAGAGTCCGTAAAACTGGATCTTACATTTATGAAGATTTTATGCCAACTGACGGTACTGATGTCAAAGTATATACAGTCGGTCCTGATTACGCACACGCCGAGGCAAGAAAAAGTCCGGCGCTGGATGGCAAAGTTGAAAGAGATTCCGAAGGAAAAGAAATTCGATATCCAGTTATTTTAAGTAACGCTGAAAAACTAATTAGCAGAAAAGTGTGCCTTGCATTTAAACAAACTGTTTGTGGTTTTGATTTATTAAGGTATATCTTTAGAATACAATGAAAAAGAAAAAAACCAAATGTTTATAATAATTTTTTATGCAACATTTAGCAAAACTTTAGTTACATATATATAAAGAAAAAAATCAAATCGATTATCTTTGAAAGTACACGATTGTATCGAATGTTCGTCAATAATCAAGAAAATGTTCGTTTTATTCCAGTATTGTTCGTTATGAAATTAAATATCGATCGCTGACTGAAATGAAAGGTCACTCGAACTAATTAATCAAATAGTAGTATCTGACTTAATGTAACCAACAGTCATCTCGCACAAATAGAAGTGTTTTCAATTATCAAATAGCAGACAATTAATTCTCAAATGCAAACGGTTTAACTTGCTATCGTATTAACTCCTTTTGTTTTATTTAACAGCAAGTATCGCGTTACTCTGACCACGTGACATCGATCTATATTATGTCTTTCGTGTTATATCATTCGATGTATTAAAAACCATTGTTTTTGATTTGCAGAGCTAATGGCAAGTCATTTGTTTGTGATGTTAATGGCTTCAGCTTCGTGAAAAATTCGAATAAGTATTATGATGACTGCGCAAAGATTTTAGGCAACATGATCCTGCGCGAGCTCGCACCGACTTTACATATACCGTGGAGTGTACCTTTTCAATTAGACGATCCTCCTATTGTACCTACAACTTTTGGTAAAATGTGAGTTTTTCATTAAAGCTTAACATTTAATGGAATTTTTATTAGACTTGTGTTTATTGTGCATTATTTGTCTGATATCTTATCAAACAGGATGGAATTGCGCTGTGTTGTCGCTGTCATCAGACATGGGGATAGAACACCTAAACAAAAAATGAAAGTAGAAGTCCGTCATCCAAAGTGAGTTTGAAAGATAAAAATACTGATGTTTGATAACTAATTTACTTTTATAAATTTCTTTCTTAATCATATATTTAATTATAAACAGCTCTCAGATATACATAAATTTTAATCAACTGTGTTATAATTAATTAATAAAGTGGATATTTAATTGATAAAATTAAACAAATTAAAATTGATCCTTTGATATAGATTTTTTGAAATCTTTGCTAAATACGATGGCTATAAACATGGACATGTTAAACTAAAACGACCGAAGCAATTGCAAGAAATTTTGGATACCGCGCGGAGTCTATTGGCCGAAATTCAGCATCGCGCAGCGGGTCCTGAACTCGAAGAAAAACAGGGCAAGCTGGAACAGTTGAAAAGTGTATTGGAAATGTGAGATACCATATTAATTAAGATTTCGTTCCTTTAGAATTGGGTATTAATGTTTCCGTTTATTTATTTTCAATATCAGGTATGGACATTTCTCAGGAATCAATCGCAAGGTACAAATGAAATATCAACCTCGAGGTAGACCTCGAGGAAGTTCCTCCGACGATGGTAAGTCATCCAGTGAGTATGAGTTTGGTGCAATTTTTATTAATCATTTCATTTTACAGTCTTTTTAATGTTTTCACCGGGTTTATAATTTCAAGATGTTACTTTTAATGATTCATTCACCACATGCTTGAATTTATAAATTTTGCAATAATTTTTTGAAGATGATGTCCCTCGATTTAGCGAAGGACATCAAATGTGTTGAATGCATTTTAAATCGTGTTAATATCACTGTTACAGATCGCTTGGGCGAGCCATCTTTGGTCTTGATTCTAAAATGGGGCGGTGAATTGACTCCAGCAGGGCGCATTCAAGCAGAAGAATTGGGGCGCATCTTTCGTTGCATGTATCCCGGAGGTCAAGGTAGACACCTTAGTGGTTCGTATCTTACGCTCTTCTGCTTGTTTTGCTGGTGACAATAGTACAGCACAAATGACTATTATTTTCAGTCAACCGCTGAGAAATAAAACGATAAATAAAATTCTGAATCGGATTTTCCAGATCAGAATATTAATTAATAATGAGCTATATTGATTGAATGCACATTTAATATTTTCATTTATGTTTTAGAATACATTTAATATTGATATTCTGAAATAGATTTCTTTAGTTTATTTTCTCCAGCAAAATTTTTTTTATGTAAATGTCATAATTAAATAATTTTATATACAAAAACTATAATGCTCAATAGTATGAGTTGAAATTTCATTAAGGCATTAGATACGTATTTTTAGTTTAATAAATCAGGCTGACAAGAAGCAAATTGTCTTCATACGTAGATGTTTTGTGTTAATTGGTTTGATATTCAGGTGATTTTCAATATCATTTCAGAGGATGACTCAGAGATGTTACCAAATCACGGTAACTTATGATTTTTTTGATCCAGTGCTTTGTTTTAGTATATTGATGTGTCTGTTTAATTTATGCTGATGTCAGTTTTGTGTAGAAATTAAAATTTGCAATTCAAAAAACAACCGAACTCAGGACCTGGTTTACCTGATTAATCATTAAATAAAAATGTTTAAAATCATCTCGTCGATAAGCAAAAAATTCAAAAATTCAATTACAAATCTTACTTTTATGACAAATAATCACTTAGTAAACGCTTATTTATATTTTTGTTGCTTCTTAGATAATTGTAGTTTTTAATGTTTATTCAATGTTTTAAGCAATGTATATCAATATTAGTTTGCTTAGATAGTATATATTTATTAAATGGTCATCCAATAATATTCACACAATATCTTTTTCAAACAGTCCATTTCAATTTTCGTATGTAGTCCATGAAATTGCAGTGAACAATGGATCAAATCTTTCATGATCAAAAATTCATTTCATTATCTCGAGCATTGGTAAAAGTTTTATTTCAAGAGAGAATATAAAACGTTTAGTGTTTCATTAATATATATCACCACAATTGTTTGTTGAGCACAATTTATTAATTTCCAGTTAAATGATATTGATTATTTTAAATGCAGGCGAATATGCTGGCGCACAAGGTCTGGGTTTGCTGCGGTTGCACTCTACATTCAGACACGATTTGAAAATATATGCTAGCGATGAAGGTAGAGTACAAATGACCGCAGCTGCATTTGCGAAAGGGTTGCTTGCTTTGGAGGGTGAACTAACCCCTATTTTGGTACAAATGGTGAAAAGTGCAAACACCAATGGGTTGCTAGATAACGACTGCGATAGTAGTAAATATCAAAATATGTAAGTTTTCCAATTAAACTCGTTATTATAATTATTTATTTTAATTATTTATATAAGTAAAGATTACATTGAACGATACTTTTATTTTAGGGTAAAAACTCGATTGCACGAGCTTCTGCAACAAGATCGCGAATTCACCAAGGAGGACCGAGAACAAATTAATCCTGGCAATGCTTTAAGTATAAACACAGCGATGGATTTCGTAAAAAATCCTGTCAAATGTTGTCGACATGTACACACTTTGATACAAAAATTGATGGAGATTGTTAAGATCAAAAAGGAAGATCCAAAAACTAAAGGTGAATAGAATTTTAATTTCCAATGAGTAAGTCGAGTTCAAATCGGGTAATGATTGAAGTTTTTTTAGATGCTATACTTTACCACGGAGAAACTTGGGAACTTATGGGTCGTAGATGGGGTAAAATTGAGAAAGACTTTTGCACGAAGAACAAACGTTTTGATATCTCTAAAATTCCTGATATTTATGACTGCATAAAATATGATCTCCAGCATAATAATCATAGTTTACAATTTGAACATGCAGAAGAGCTTTATATAAATGCAAAATATTTAGCGGATATCGTGATTCCTCAGGAATATGGTTTAACTGTTCAAGAAAAATTAACAATCGGCCAGGGGATTTGTACACCACTGTTGAAAAAAATAAGAGCCGATTTGCAAAGAAACATCGAAGAATCTGGAGAAGAAACGGTTAACCGTTTAAATCCACGGTAAATGAAACATTTCTTATCATTGTACGTGTTTTACATGTAATTTTAATAATCGTGTGGTTTTATTTGTTGTTTTTCAGGTATTCTCATGGTGTTTCAAGTCCTGGAAGACACGTTCGCACACGATTATATTTCACTAGCGAAAGTCACGTACATTCTCTTTTGACTGTGTTACGTTACGGTGGATTGCTTGATGTAAATATTTTATGTGTATTTTGTTTGATGTATAATTTTCAATTATTTTATCCAATACAATGTTCATTTGTATGTTTTTGTACTTGTAGGTCGTAAAAGATGAACAATGGAGTCGTGCAATGGAATATGTTAGCATGGTTTCAGAGCTTAATTACATGTCACAAATAGTTGTTATGTTGTATGAGGATCCAACTAAAGATCCAAGTAGTGAAGAACGATTTCATGTGGAGTTACATTTTAGTCCTGGCGTGAATTGTTGTGTCCAGAAGAATTTGCCACCTGGACCTGGATTCAGGCCTCATTCTAGAAATGAAAGTAGTCAAAATCTTGTGAGTCTATATTTAAGTATATAAATTAAATTTTTCCAATTTTTGATTATTTAAATCATGTTTTGATAAATTATATGTATTAATATGTATTGTATTTATAAATTTTACAGAATCACTATTTCAGAAATAATTTTGTATAACACTTGTAATTAATACAAAATGATCAAGTACATGAATTCATTTGAGCTAATTGGAAAAAATTGTTATTCACAGGGTGAAACTGGATCAGGTCAAGATAATGTATCTCAGTGTAGTACGAGAATCGAGGAAGAAGATGTCGAATTAGGAACTCTAGAAGATGAAACGAGAACTAGTCCACTTCTACGTTTTGTAAGAACAAAAGTTGAATTTAAGGTGGTTTTGAATATTTGTGTAGCACATTCCTTTCTCTCTAATCTTTATGTTAATTTCATATCTTAACATTGTACATAAATTTGCATCAATTGAATATGAACAATTTTGCTTTAGGAAACATCTTCTCCTCTAATGGAGGTAGATCCAGCTGGTTCATCTGATAATTTAGATAGTCCTACAACCAGCAGAAATATTAATATGATGGATTTGGATCCAAGTATTATGGATGAACCTTATGACAGTGGATTTTTGCAAAGTTCTGCTCCGATTCCCATCAGGTAATAGTACTTTATATTTTGATTAATTAATTTAAACATAGATGTAAATTTAATCAAGTTATTATTGCACAACTAAAATATGCATATATTTAGTGCCCGTACCGTTGCTGGACATGAAGCAGCGAGACTCGGTAGCCAATTGGCAGCGACACAGCGCCAGAGGCGTGAACGTGAGGCTGGTGGCGCCATCTATGAGCCTCGCGCACGTAGTTATGATCATCAACGACAAGACAAGTCGGAAAAATGTAAGTATCACGGCTCGTACGTTGCCATGACTTGCGTGTTTGGTGGGTAACACTTAAAAATGAATACAGAATTTGTCATTCAAATTTACTCAAGACGTCTAGTTCGCTCGAGCTAGATGCATACTTATTTGTGATTCTTGACGCTGCATGAGTGGTATACATATAATTATACATGTAACGTTTTCCCTGTCACATGTAAAGCCAACTAGAGTCAACGGTACTCGATTGTTAACATTAACGGATCTATTTTTGCAACAGCTCTCGATCAGATGTGTCAACTATTTCTTCTAATTTCATTCGGAATGACTCAATTAGTAGATTTTTTGGTCTCTCTCAGATCAATATTTCCTCTTTTAAGAATGCTTTGCTTTCTATGATACATACCTGTATATACAATTCCAAATATACATACTCATACTACAGTGCATAAACATGGCACCTGAGTGTGATGTTTCTGAACTGTACGAGCTAGTTTTGAAGTACCGTTCGACAAATGTTTATGAGCGGAAGTGTTTTGACCGAGTACCTCCTTTGTAAGGCTCATCTCTGAATGGGTAGAAAAAAATGAAACTCAACACGAAACAATAATGTAGGTCTGAAATCGCGGTCAGAATGACATCAAGACACGTTTTGTGTTTTTCTCGTATTTTTGTAGCTGCGGACAAGCTGCAGTGTCAGAGCTTAGACGCAGTCAACAACGAAGGTACGTTACACTGCCGCTTATCCTTCTGTCAGAAAGAGTGCGTCGATATGTAGCAGATATGACTGTGTTTCATTTCTGTTTTGATCTATCCGAACAATCGTTGTACTCGTTCGACTTGAGTTTCGCCTCGAAACAAAGTCGAACGAGGGTAAGCATTATCGCAATAACGAAAACTGGAGATAAGTACCAACATACGAAAAAATAGAGACAAATACGTTTGATCCATATTTGCACCGTTGGAACGTTGACTCGAGTAATATTGAAAGCAGAGGCAATGCAGTTTGTATATAATTTCTTTCTGCACAGCCTGATAGCTCATACATCGATCTCATCACAACGAATTTTGATTACGAGTTCGTCGCTAATTTGTAGATAGGCTTGAGATTGAATGACCAAACTTTGTTTAATTGATTGATCAATTACGGCCTTTGGTGCACAACATCAATTTACATTAGACGAGATTCCAATTTAACGAGCGACTCTGACTTGGGCGCTGCTTCGAACATAATGTCTCTCCATTCTTACGAGATTAGCTTCCAAGCGGATAACTTCAAGCCTGTTCTAGAGAGGAAACAAGTTCAGGTTCATTTGATCTTGAAGCATAAACTAGTTCTTGTTGAAGTGAACTTTCCGTGAAGAGTGCTAACTTTGACATTAATATCTCGATTTAGATAATACAGTAACGCAGGTACCAAATACTTGAATGAGTTTTCCGCAATATTGGAAGCTGCGTTGGCAAACAACCGGTCGGTTTGAATTAAGCTATAACAATTCTAGTTGATTCGCAAGTTCATAAAGATGTTGAACAAATTATTTACTCTAAAAAATACAACATCAATTAGACCGAAGTTCTAGAAAAGAAGTTAAGATGAAACTTGGATCGGATGGGGATCGAGCCCATCGGCTAGAATCTCTTAAAGCAAGTCATAGATGTGAGAAAAAGTTGTTTCTTTTAGAAAGGATAGTTGAGCGTCGATGTAAGCGAAAAGTGAAATAACAGAAAGAGAGAGAGAGAAAAAGGAAAATAAATTTGTTTGAAATAACTCTTTGCTCTGCGATAGTTGTGCGCGTGGAAGCCAACTAATAAACTCGTGGCGGTTGTTTGGACCACAAGTTGAAGCCGGTGATCCATCCAGCCGTCATTCCATTCATCCCAAATCCCTCGGACAGAAGTCTTTGACGTTCATTATCTCGACGGCTTGATTGAGTATCGTTGAATCACACCAATCTAGTATTAATAAACACGTAACACAGAATCAAGCACACGACACTGCTTACACATCGTACATACTCAAAGTCAAATCATTCCTTAAGTCTGCCCTTTCGACAATTTTTCTGAGTAACCAGTCCGCGATGATTAGTATCCGTGGTGTTGGTACTTGCAGTGTAATGAACAATGCAGTGCAGGAAGAGAATGTCTCTCGTACTTTGACACTCTAATTTTTGGCTTGCTTCTGCATGGCTATCTCGCACTCGTAATGATTGACACACCATATTGATATGAAAAGTTTTTTCCTTTCCTCTCGTTATCCTTTCTTTCTTTCTTTCTTTCTTTCTTTCTTTTTTTCTTTCTTTTTTTCTTACTTTCTAAATGTCATCAAGCCAACTTCAGCCACTTACCCTGTCTTTATTAAACATAGTACCCTCTTCTTTCTGGTTTTATCTTCTTCTTATGTTTTTACTTTATTTGATTTCATCGTTCTTTAGACGGTTTGTTAAGCCCAGAGTGAGTACTAAAAACAAACGCCAAGTTAATGAACCTGACTAATTCCTATTGTAAGTATTTCCATAATTAATTGAACGATTTTTAACGTGAATTTGTCCGTCTCCACAGCTTTCAGCACCCGCGACGAAATCGCCAGTTGTAAAGCTTTATATGATGCTCTAAAGCCTTGGCCAGTGTTGCGTTTGCTTTGTTTGATGACAAAGAAAGTAATCAAACAATTTTGATTTTGTTTTTGAATTTTTGCCTAGTTTCAAGTAGTGACAAAAATAATATAATTAACATTAATTAAAGAACATTTTGTGATTGTAGGAATATGTTTCGATGAAAAACTTTATTCAAGTTTATGTATGATGATTTTTATTAAAAAAAAATAGGAGCAATATTGCATCAGCTAATATGAACTGATGACTGATTTAAAACATGTTATAATTGAATACACATGTATAAGTGTATTAAAAATAAATTTCGAAATAACTGAAAATAATCATCGTATATTTATAAAATGAAAATAGAAATGAAATGAAAAATTTTTTATCTAATAGGGATTAAGAAAAGAATAAAGTATAAATTTATGTTTCATATTTATAGAACTTGTATAAATTTTACATATTGAAAATCAAATATTATTACATTATTTTATTATAGTATAATATTTTTTAAGACTCAGAGTTTTTTTAATATCATATTACATATTGCTATTAAATAAAAATAAATTTAAAAACACGATTTAGTGTTTTTCACTGAAAACTTAATAGAAATAGAAAAAAAATTGTATAAAAAGTAGGTGGTACTAGATAAATGCATCGTTCAATCACGTATTGGGCCAGTTAGAAAAGAGAGAAGTTCCTAATAAAATTTGTAATTTTCAGTATACTTTAATAAAAAGAAATAAGCAAGTTATATTAGAATTTTTATGGCCATTGAAATCTGTGTGAGAACAGACACGGCAGTTTAGCTATAGCACAGTGAACTAAAAAACTGCTATCATTAAGTTATAAAAATAATGCAATCCTGACTTTGGCCCAGTCTCCTATAAGATTTCGTGCACTGTCGCAAACGAAAATATCGAATCAAAGTCGCTTCACGTTAGTACTGGTAAAGGGTTTCTCCAATTATTAATTTTGTCTTATTTCTTTCTTTCCCCCTCCCCATCCCTACTATCAACTCGCTCTCTCATATTTTTTTATTCTATCTCTATGTCAAATTTTCTCTCTATCGCTAAACTAACGAACGAACTGAGCAGTCGAGGAAGTGGTTTTTGACATGGTATTGACAGAGCCTGAGCCAGCGCCCTCTATAATGTATCTGGGAAAACCAGTCGCGTTGTCCCACTCGTTGAGCTCGCCAGAGCTTCCGGTGCCTCTATTAGACGTAAATTCCGCCCGGGAGTTGCCAAGTCTCCCCAGCGAAGATAATTCTGAATCCGATGAGTACCTTGACAAAGCGCCATCTCGTCTAGCTCCCCCCACGGCGAAGAAATATGAACGTTCGCATTCCGAGATGGCGTTGCCGAACATCGAGTCGAACAGTGGTGAGTGGTCGCGCGCGCCGCCTCGCGGCCACGCGGATGAAGATTCAGCGAAGCGCTCGCGTTCGTTGTCGCCTTGGCCGCAGAGTTGTTTGTGTTATAACTGCAATGTATCCGAACTAATTTTGCGGAGCCGTGAGCTGCCCGTTGCTGAGCAGCTCAACTTCCGTACGTACTTTGTGCGCTCTCTGTCGCACAAATTCTCCAACTGTTCGTGTTATTCGCTGGAGTTAGAGCCGGAGCCGGAGCTCCTTACGGAAGAGACCTCTAGGCGGCCAAGCGGCTGGCCCCGGCTCATCGACCGGAACATGTCCTGGCCCCAAGAGATAGCGGCTCGGTCGCTAGGCAGCGACATGAGCCGCTCACTCGACAACCTGGCTGCTCTTCCCAAACGCTTAGCTGTTAGTTCCAAGAATCACAATGAATGTTGCACAGCGACGCTGTCCAGTGACAACAGCAACACGCTTGTCGCGTCTTACCACCATACCTCCTCATCCGTGTCTCACCTGTGTGCCATGCGCGCTAACATTGTCAATAACCAGCGCTACAAGCGCGTCCCCGTCAAGTCAGCCCACCTAGCTCCCAAGCTCCAACAGCAACGATCCTTCTCGTCCCCAGACACACGACCTTCGATCATTCAACCTGACCCTACCTGCACAGCAAGGCGCCACCGTCACAGTATCTCCGGACAGATGAGTTATTTCAAGCTGTTGGGCTACAACGTTAGCAAAAAGCTCACCGCATCCGCCAACAGTCTCTTCAGCACCGCTGTTATCAGCGGCTCCTCCAGCGCTCCCAACCTTAAGGATATGGTCCCGCCACACGCTTCAGCTGTTGCTGGTAAGATCATATTTCATCTTATTTCTTTCAATCGGACAGAACCATTTAGAAATATCTTTGTGATATTCAAACTATTTAAACTAACTATTGAAAGATTTTACAAAACTTTGTACTTAAAAGATAGATGATTTAACTCTTTATGCACCAATCTTCTTAAGTTTCCAGAAATTGGACGAAGTTACCTATTAATTGATACACTAAATAAAGGTATAAAATAATTACGTTCGGCTCTTGATTTAGCATTGCATATTTAATTATATAATTTTTATTGTGTTTATTTCCACATTGAAATGACTCATTAAGTGATTGGACATTTTTTTATTCTCCGTAACGACAAAGTGCTTAAGCAGAAAATTACAATGAGTGACTTTGAATTAATGGTATAACGCGTTGAATAATTATGCAATTTTCATGCTACCAACAAATATTAGACACTTTTTAGCAAATTTTACTACTATTAATTCTTGCATTAAAATAAAATCGCTAGAATAACTTCAAGCATTTATTTTTTTACTCACAATCTTAACTATTCAAATTGGAAACGACTTAAGGCAAAATTATAATTTTTCAATTATAACTTATTAACGCAATTTAAATGAATTAGACCGTTTTTTGTCGTCAATATTTAATTATCACCGGTAAGACAAAGATAAAATTGTTTTAACGCTTTGTCACATTGTATTGAATCGTTTCACTGTGTCTGTAGCTATTGAAGGATTTGGCGGAGTTCCACCGATAAGACCGTTGGAAACATTGCACAACGCGCTGTCGTTGCGACAATTGGACAGCTTCTTGGACATGATGACGAGTGCGCCGTTGTTCCGAACTCCAGCCTCTTCACCGCCGAAAATTGCCTCTCCTGGAAGTTCTATTCATGGCTCTTCTCTTGGTATACAGTGTCTAGGAATCGCTGCCATCAACCGAGAGTTTCGTCCTCCTGATACAGAAAACAGGTATTATAAACAATAAATTTATTCGTGAGTATTATCCCCACTCTATAATTATAATATATTTTCAATTCAAAATTTGGATATTTTTTCATTGTCTGTTCTTATTTTCATTAATACAAAATTTATTGATATTAATGTCTTTTATAGATATATTGGTCCAATGGCGATACAGTACAAAAACGCAAATGACAGCGAAAGTGGTGATCTTAGGAATCAACTTTCCCCTACTAGTCCGATCAGTAAGTGAGAATTTGTTTCGAAAATAATTTATATTCAAATTATTTTGAATTTGCACTAATAATAAAAGGAAATTTGTGTCAATCAATGACCAATTATTCATTTTGGATTTTAATATTATTTAATGATGGTTAATTGTTTACTTCGATTCATTATTTGCTTAAACTGCAAACATTAGTTTATCGAGGAAATATTTTATGTTTTTCATCTCTAATTCCATATGACATTATTTATTTTTAGAAAATAAATTAATTTCCAAGGTGTTGCTTTAGTGTGTAGGTCACAAAAAATAAATATAATCATCAATTGCTCAGACAAAAAAGGAGTTTATTCTTAGCCAAAAAACAAGAGATTTTTCATGAAAACTATTTTTTAAGGTAGTTCCCCTACGAATGTGTTTTAAAGATGAAATACATATGATATTATCGAAAGATTACAAATTTAACTTACTTTCATTTTTTTTTTATTATAACGAAGCTTTCTCTTTTCAAGAATATTAATTTTATTTTTTGAGTAATACTTTTTATCTCTGCAATTTTTATCCGATGATTGAGAAATTGATTTAAAT
>JABFQD010003525.1:0-13071 GCA_022817045.1 Psix sp. ZL-2020 | reverse complement strand
TTAAGATTTAAGTGATAGAAGTTTATACCATCCTTGACGCTATATATATATATATATATATATATATATGTATGTATGTATGTATGTATGTATGTATGTACACAGTCAAAAAATTCAAGAGAAAGATTTACAGCAATTACAGTAACACAAAGTGAAATTAAGAGTGTATATAGCCGGTGAAAGAGTACTTGAATATTTGCGAGCGGCTTGTCGATAATGCGATCGTAAATACAGATGTCCTCGTGGAGCCGCAGTATTATTAATTATGGTGAACGTCGAAGGGGTACTCTACGCTGCGAAGCTCGAAAGGGAACGCCGGCACCGCCCCCTTTGGCGTCACAAGTGTGGAGCCGTGTCGCAACTCGCGTCTCAGAAGATGACCCCCGTTATTACTTGTGCGCTATGAGAGACGACAATAGTGAACGCACAAATAATAGCCTGGAGAACGAGCAAAAATGCAGAGTCATTCTTGCGCGGTTTGTTCAATGGATCGAGCGTTCAACGGTTTGTGGTCAGCGATTAAGTGTCATTTCCATTTATGATATTCGGCATTAGAGGATTCATTTCGTTTCAGTATATGATGACAAATTCAAATATTTGTTGCACGCTATAATCCGACATATTGAGAACAGAAAGTGTAAAAAATTGATGCGTACAGTAGTCTTTTGTAATATATATCAAATTCGAGCAGCGCGCGGAGTTGAAAGTTGACTTTCTCGGGTCGTGATTTGCATATTCCTTTTTCTCATTGTAAAGTTCACTCCTGTTAAATTAAGGTAATTTAAAAACGTTTTTGACCGACTGTTCCACACCTTGGTGTAGCTTCAGGAAAATATTTACATACACAGAATATCAATTTCAATGCCATATTTTAAATAAACCGTTCTCATTCATGTAAACTCATAAATCTCGAAAATAATAAGACGACGAAATGATCCGACAAGTTTTCTTTCAATGCTTAAAACTTTCTCATGAAGTGAATTAAGAATGTGGCAGCCATCGTGGGGCCTGACCGGTTAATATTTCTAACCCAGTTAATTAGCTCTGCATGAAAATATATTTATGTCTTCAAACAAAGCACCTCCGTTTGACTTTCAGAGGTGTCAAATGAACCGAGATGTCCTCGAGATCTTCCGTGATGTATCTTCTCACTTCCGGAAGTTGTCTGTCTTTCGACTGCCCGCCGAGACTTAAAACGCGTAAGCGTCACCGGGCGGTCCTTGTTCAGTATAACTGACGATGAAACTTTTTTTCACTGCTTCAGAAATGCGAATTTTCGGCAACCTTTTTTTGTTGTTAAAAAGAATGAGTGTTATGACAACGGCATCAACATTATCTGATAAAAAAGTAGTCGTTAACTTTAATGCGACAGTACTTTTTCTATTAATCTATCTATTCAGACACAAAATAAAATTATAGTTATATCTCGGAATTGTTTCATTAATATATTTCAAAATATTGCATTTTAATTAAATAAGTACACAGAAATAATAAAATCCTTTATGAATACTAACTTTTATTCACAGAGAAATTAAAAATAGCATTTTAATATAATAATAATAAATGAAATAAACAGTAATTAAATTGAATTTTTATTTTTCAATCAATTTGAGAATATATATCTAATTTAATTTTTGTATGTAAAAGATCGAATTAATTGTAATCCAAAATATAATCATCATTAGCTCGAAATCAATTTGCGTTCAAATAATACCGCGTAACTGAATTTCATACTACACATCAGATACAAGATAACCAAACAATTTACAAGTTGATATAAGTAAAATAAACACCCCCATGCATTTGCTTTACAATTCACATGACGTATAACTCATGGTTTCTACCATCTTCTAATTACCTGCTAATTTACATTTTCGATGTAATTTCCGAACGTAAATGACCGCGATATCAGTATCATCTCCGTGAGTATGATTATTCGAGACATCGCGCGAACCGTAGTTCTTATGACAAAGTTTGCTGATGATGCAGAGGTCTGCTTCCGTGGCTAGTACGAGATCTCATGATAAGAAGCAAAGCAGCGAAGATTAAGGGGAGTCGAGGGGAGCCAGATGACAAAATGGAGATAGTAAAGTCCAAGTTTTTAGGCCGTGCGTTTGGCTTTGGAGAGTAATTTGTCGCGCGACCACCAGAGGGAATGTTCAAATGAATTGGCCAAGGGAAGTCTAAGAGGCAGAGGCAAAGGGGGCTTGTTTTATCGGCGCGACATCTTGTACGAGAATGCGGGCCGACAAGAATAAAAGGAGCCCGGTGCGATCTTCTCGAGAGCCAGAGAAAACTGACTTACCTCCCAGTTGGTTTATTGCTCAATCCGCACTCGCGACTAATGGATTTGTCTCTATCTTTTCGGAGCCTTGCATCGACAGCGACAATGCGGAGCTACTCGGAGACCTCCGCATACCTCCATTCATTATTTCCAAATTTACTCGGCGTACTCTTCGTCGCTCCGAGTCCAAGACGTATCAATTACAAAAGGTGACAAATTATCGCGTCGCCCAGATCTCTGATTTATTTTGTTCTAATAGTGTAACAACAGATCTCTTGACACTGCCAATTTATAACCTCGACTCGACAACAACCATTCCGTTTGGTTAACAAATTGGAAAGCAACACCTGATTGATCGAGCTGCGGCGTTTATTGCGCCGACCGGATCAAGTCCTCGCGCCCGATTATGATTTGTTGTGATTCCAACGATAACATCTACTTGCGGACAGTCCTACTTATCTCTGATCTTAACTACTGGCTTGACTAACATTAATTGTGTCCGATTCAAACCAGCACTTTTCAGCTGATTGAAATGTTCCTTGTCTTTATATCTCGAAAAAGATGTTGCCTCTTTTTTGCCAATCTAATTTAATCGCTTTAAAGATGGAGATTAATTACATAATAAGTGATCGTTTCGAACGATCGTTCCAGTGACATCACTATAGCAGTCAGAATCCAAGGCTGATGAAACTTGGTTCCAAAAATGTATTTCCATCAATCTGCCCACGTTGAGGTACGAATCGAGCGTTTTCTTTCGAAGTCGTGAGAAAGAGTAAATCAAACTCAAAGATTTGCCAGAATGATCTCTGCTAACTAAACAAGAATCAACCTGAAAAAACAGGATCCAACGCCAACGATCCAGATTCATTCGAGGATATTTTGAAATATTGTTCAGTATTCATACACAGATAAATATCTAACATTGTTTGGAAGAACGCTTGATAAACTGACTACTAACAAATATAAATCAGTTTTTTATTGCTTCCTACTTTATCTTTATCGATTGTAGCTTTTTTTGTCACAGCAACTTTATAATAGTTTTTTCATTACCATATTAACTCCGAGTCATAAACGTTGTCATCAAAATTCCTAACCGTGTGCGATTGTGCACGTGCTACTCAATAAAACCGTTATCGGTGTGTCTCGTCAAGGTGCTTCCTCCCGACACCTTTATATCCCAGATGAGGTGTCGGATTATATGTCGTCGCATAGCCTTGCTTTGTAAGGGTTTTCTGAAATGTCACAGATCATCGACTCGATAACAAACCGCCCGCGTCGCATCGCCTTATCTCGATTCTAAACCCTTCCTAACAACCGCCTGCGGGATTCTTACCTGCGTATCACGAACGTTACAAGCCTAACACCTAAGCATCGCCACACCTTCCTTTTTTGTCCCTCTTTTTTTCCGCTCATTTTTGCGACCTTCTCTTCTGCTAAACTTATTACGAAACTGCACTCAAATCCGTTTTCGGCAGAGGATTTATAGAACACAAAAATGTGCAACTTTTATTTCTCTTTCCATGTAACCTGAAACAGAGATCCCAACGAAATCTCTAAAAATGCGAATCCCGGTATTGTAGTTTGACACGACGGTGATTAGCATTTGCAAATATTTTCAACCATTTGCTGACGTGTACAATTGGGGTATCATATTTTCGAGACAAAAAGTTCAACCTTGAAAACACGACTCGTTATTATTTATCTCCCATTTCATTCTGCGATTCGTCCACGAGATAGCAATGAAATTAGACAAACGTCGGTATCCTTGAGCCTCATCCAAAAGTAAGTCACTTGCCTCGACATTCCAAATTTAACTCAATCCTATGCACGAGTCTAATTCGACCGAACTTAACTGTTCAGGTGGAACCTTTTGTTCGTCAAGATTATAATTTTAAATGTCTGGAAGCGTGTCTCAATGCCAATACATTTTCGGCTCCAAGTGGCTGGATTTGTTTTGTTACAGTTCACCATTTGGAACAAGCGGATCGAGTTTCCGTGTACGGGGCCAAGTCGTTGGAGGGGAAAAAGTATGTCTCATTCCACGCGTAATCGGTGCGACGAAAATGCGGCGCCCCTCGGACAAGAGCTCGGGGCTCTTTGAAGCCGCCGAATGACAGAGGAGAAATCAAAATATGCGATGACTTCGCAGATGAAATATCTGTGTCTTCGAATGATTAGTCGTTTGGTCGCAACGCACAACGTACGGCGCGCGTGTTTTAGTAAAGACGGGGAGGCGAGTTTGGTGACGGGACGTTGAAGGGGAAAGCATGAACGATTGTAGTGTATGTATATATTCGAGGCCGGCACGGGGGTTTGCCGCGTGCCGGGCCCGAGGCCCCAAGGTCTTCACAGGGGGCCCGACGGCCTCACCATAAGATGCGGCCCCCCCGAGGCGAAGCGACGACGCGCGACCGACAACCATGTCACATTATTACCATATAGGCGAGCTTCGCGTCGTCACAATATGGCCAACGAATGAACCACCGCAGATCCGAACGAAATCCCGGTGTCACCCACGCGCCCAGTGGGCGCCTCGACTACCCGGGATATTAGCGAGCGCCGATCTTCCGATGGATCGTCAACACGCCGGCAAGCTCATCGGAATTCGAGAGAAACGATTACCGTCGATGAGACACCGCGCTCTTGGCTCCTCAGGAATGCTTAATACGTTGCACCCAGCTGCTACTAATTGTCCGGTTTTCTTGGAATCGCAATTATTTGCGAATATACTTAGTATTAGCGGATCGATACGCAGGGGGACTTTACTGCTACAAGAATCTTTCCGTCGAATAATTGGTACTTTTATGCTGGCTTGTTTGAAGCTTGATGTACGGTCGTTTGACAATCACCACGTTGATGAACTTTGTTTTTTATTGTCCAAGTAAACGAAATTGAGTTCTACGTCATTTTTGCAAAACCGAACATAGTTCGGCTTGTCAATTATCGAGTTCACTTGTTTTTAGATTTAATTATCATTAAATTGATAAGCAAGGCCAGTAAGAAATTGAGATTCGATTCGAGTCGATTGTATTCAAAAATAAACTATGACTTTTATTAGGTTGGTACTGAACATACCTAAAATGGTATGGTTATTCTTTAACTGTCGTTATATAAAGATAAAGAACAAGAAACTGTTACGTCGCTCAATAGAAGAGAGAAAATAAAAACTGATTCAGAGTGAATAATTGCATTTATCTGAGTCAATCAGAATATTATCAATCACAAGAAAAATGTTCGTCATGTACATCAATCATTTTCATCCAGTGTATAACGACATATCGAATTATGTTTTTATTATATTTAGACGAATATCGAATTAATCAAAACAACTTTGGAAACAAAAAAATAAATTGAATCATTAGCATATGCATAAAACCAAGGTAAATTATAATTAAAACTGCAGCTCATACTGTATTCAGAGGCGAGTTCTCGACATACTTAAAATATTTATTATAAGCCTAAACTCCAAAATCTTATGCTCACACAAACACCGAATCATTATTTCAAAAACATTTCTCTAAGTATTGATATTCACTCACAATAAAACGCAACCGTGACTTTTCACTTCTAAGTCATTTAACTACGTCAAAAGGCAGTTGTTTTGAAACGAATTTATATCCCATTCAACGTAAATCTTTACTCCATCACAAAAAAAAGAATAGACAACTTAGCCGAGTTTCGTATTTGCTGTTTCAGAGTCCCAAGAAAAGAGCTTCGCAGGTGTCAAATAGCTCAGAGACTTACTGGTTTTACCCGTTATCCCAAGCTCTTAAAATCATCGAAGCAATATATACATTTTGGCAGAAAAAACTTACGTTGACGAGTCTAAATTACCTAAGTTAAGGTCAAATAAACAAAATTTAATATTTATGAATGAATTCGATACAACCACCCTTGGAGATCCAGGAAGAACTATATCGAATTTTGAACAAGAGAAAATTCAAAGTCAGCATCCCAAAAGCAGGAAATGAAGAAACACTACCGTAAACAGATGCATTGTTTTCATGAAATATTTGAAGCGAGTACAATAGTCGGTCTAAACATTTGAACTGTCGACGAAGGAAAAAACATGCCAAGGATTTACAAAATATTGACTTTTTTCTTATCCGAAAGAAACATTTAGACTTTTTTCCAGAATTCTCATGATCTGGTCAAACGCCCCAAAGGTTCAACAAAACGAGCTAATCGGACACGCAAAAACTCACAGAGCTGGGCACCAACATTCAATTCCGCGGAGATAAGCAGTGGCCATAAGTTAGCTGGTGATTCACGCTCCATCGACTCGGAATGTCCAGATTAATTAAAACACATTCACGGGTTATGTTCGTTCACGCCTCTCCCGTTAAGAAGTTATCAATGACTACCATCCGGACAACTTCCTTGCCGATCCTACCGGAGATCCATCGATCTACAAGCTCCGCGCATTGTTTCCATTCCTGAGATCGCAGAATTCCAAATTATACGGCCCCATCGTCTTGGCACATTGTTAACATTTTTCCTCCAAATTTATAGATGACATTTGCGAAACACAATCGCAACGCAAACAAAAAGCGCCTCCCAACAGGTCCGAGTATATTTTTGACTATTTGTTTACCAGGCCCGGCCAATAAAAATCCAGTTTTATTTCTTATTAATAGCACTCGTTCGAATCGCTTATGCGAAATCACGCAAACTGGTCTCACTGATGGAGCCACTTTGTAATTTTTTATGCTCACGCACCGTAATGAGCGAGTCCCCAAAGTAATTTTATAAACTTGTGAAAGATAAAAGAAGACTACTGTGGACAATAACGACGATGCGATCGTAACCGAGTTATTCGTTTGGAATGCGAGCTCGAGCTTTAGGGGGTGTATTGGAAAAATTAATAAACGTAAACCTTTCAATGTAACGCCAACGAGCGGCAGATAAATTCCTATTTATATTTTAATCGTCCTACGTGTCCGCGACCGGGGCTCCACCTTGTGGATGCCGTGTCATTATGTGGATGCTTCACCGCGTCATCACTTCGTAAACTTGCTGAATAAATTCTCCAGCACTACATTCTCCATTAACCGCTGGTTCCGCCATTTGTGTGATGTCTCGTTCGCAAACGAAAACACATCAGTGCGGCGTCAATTTCGTTGTTCAAGTTCTAGTGGACATTTTTTTCCAAGCATTATAAATCTTCTGCTTTATGATACCCAGGATCGATTCATGGCAGAGACTATTTATGCATTCATCATCGAGATCTTAATTAAGTTACTTTTAATAACAACTCTATGAGCACTAGCCAATTAATTAAAACCTCAAGCCAATTTTTATGATTGCTTTATTTCGTTTTAATGAATACGTAATCGGCTTTTTATGTAGTATAATTTGTTACTGATTTAATTCTAAATCCCAAGATAGAGAGAATATCAACTTTATGTCAGTTCTCATTTCATTAATAACATTAAATTAATACAATTATCAAAATAAATAAAACAATAATATCATTAATAATGAATGGAAAATTCATAATTCTACCGAAATATCTTTATACAAATGGAAATAATATAGAATTGAATATTTAAATATTTAAATAGTTTAACATATTAAGAAACCTGAGGAAGGTATACCGTTATTACTGTTCAACTTTTAGATATAATGCTCATATCTCTTTGGAAAATTCAAATTTATCTACACTGTATATATATGAATTTGATATTTTTAGTAATGTTTCATAACACAAATTTATAGTCGTTACTTCATATCGTCCGGTATAAGAATTGAAAATAAGAAATCAGCATATTAATCACAATTTTATTGTTTCAATTTTACTTAAAAACAACAAATAATGCAAATGCGATCAGAATATACTGATATGTATTTTCTAATGTAACTTTGACAACATAAGTATATCTTAAAATGAAACACTTATTTACGAATGACGAAATAGAAAATTTGTTTTCAAATAAATCATCTTATTCATCGTGAAACAAACGTCCATAATTGAGCGTTACAGCTTGAACTTTTCAGTCTTCTCTCTGATTGTAAATACAGATAAATTTCTTACAAGGATAATATTTTTTCACACGAACAAAAGTGCCGTCCCAATTTGTTAACTGTTGAGAAGAAAAAATATTTAAATTTAGTCGCCGTCACCTAATATTTGAAAATAGGCTTATCGATAAAGTAATTAATGCTCATGTATTTCTCAGCTCATTATGAATTCAATTGCGGCGCGGTGGTCGGTCCTGTGTCAAACGTCCGTCGACTTTTATGTGACACGAATAATGTTGCCGTATTTTATTAATGCCTACCAAGTATTTGATGAACGTTGTCTACCGCGCAACATGCGAGGAACCGTGGTTATGAATGGATGAAAATTAAACGCCTGAAAGATCTCCCCGAAGTCTCTCTCACCCGTAAACTTCCTCACATTAATACAGTTGTTTCGTTCTGTCAACTGATTCACCCCGCCTTTCGACCTTTTTTCTTTTATTTATCACAGCCAGTTTAGATTAAGAAACTCCATAACTTACTTTGGAATCAGTTATTCGAAAAAAATGTGATGTAAAATGAATTGAATGCTTGGTTTAGTACACACATTTGCTTGACAGAGGAATTTTTCCCATCTATATATTATATAACATACTCAATCGATGTTAATTACTAAATTGTTTATTTATGCAATTGAGCCTATGCGTGAAATTTAATGAATAACATTAATTGATTTAGATTTATTTATAGTTAGTTTACAATTTCAATATTAAATATTGTCTGATTTAAAGCGGGTGGATAGTGAGAAAAGAGGGTTGAGTCAAAGAAACGCGTGGGTGAGCGTGAGTTTGTGTCGTGCGAATCACTACTACTTGCAGTTGCCTAGGGCGTTTTATCGTCCGTCATCCTGTCCGCCTGTTCGCATTTCGTCCAACGCCCCAACCTCTCAGATATATGTGCACCAACAGGAAACGCGCGCCAACCGCGGTTCAAATTGCTTTCAACTGACAAGCCCGACGACAATCAGGATTACCGTTCCACTGACAGTCGGCCGTAATGAACAAACCATACAATTCTGACAAAAATGCACAATAAATTATGCAATTCCTATTTCTCCTATCTAAACGAAGATACGATGGCTCGACGTGAACACAAAAATGTGAATCGAGTTTGAAATTATACTCACGTAAACAGATTGACGATGAATCAGAACTTATTCAACATTCATATGTAAATTTGTTATTTATCATAAATAACAAGTCAACAAGAAATGTTCTTCTTTTTTAATTTTGGACTTTGAATTAAGCGAATTCACCAATTATATAAAAAAGGATAAATGATTAAATTGTAATATTTATACGAAGTCAGTAAATTGTATTATACCGCGCGAGCATCGGCAATAGTTTGCAATAAGCTGCGGCTGATGTATGATAAATAAATAAATCCAAAGTTTAATGGTCAATTAGTATGTTGATGTCTCTCAGAGTATTAAAGTTGCTCGCTAAATGTTTGAGAACAGGAAAAGCACTCATTTTATGGCATATTAAACGTTACTGTACGTACGAATGGCGCATCGCATTTACGGCTTACTGTACGACCATTTGAATACATTCGGAAGAAAGAAGCAAAGCCATTTCGGATTTTTATCACACATTACTCAAGAGCACATATAATCTTGAATTATTAGACAATTAAAACAACCCAATTCGCCGCTCATAACATATTCGTTTTTATCATTAACGTGTTTTAAATTTCTATATGATGGAGATTCAAATTTGTCCTGACATGAATGAAATTTCAATTCGATAAAGTTTGCAATATAAATTGGGTTGGAGATTGGTGTTAAATTTAGCCACCTGTTTAAAAAGTGCTGGGTTGTATTTCAAAACTCTGTAGAGCACCGAGACATAACCGTAATCCAATTTGTTACGACGCAAAGAGTCAGTTACAAGAGAGGTGCGAAATCTTTGCGCCTTTTGTAGTAAATTTGTCTGGCAAGCAGTAAGGGCTTGGTATCGCGGGTGGTCAGCTTGCGCCGAAGAATCGCCAATCATGCACACGCATCCTGTATGCGTATGGAGACGTTATATGCACAATACGAGCATAAAACTGAACATGAACTTGAAAATCAGTAAAGTCAACGCAAAAAATGAATGTCTTCAGAATATAAACTTCACTCGCGCATACTTGCAATGTACACAAATATATGTGCGTGATTTTTTTTTTTTTCATTATGATAATGTACAGTAGCATGAATTTATTATCGAAGGAGTTATTATATCAAGAAGTTCCCCTGGGCGTGAAATATATTTTATCGAGGCGTAAATCTAAGGTACTTTCGTTGATACTATAAAACGAAAATGTTTCAATTTAACGCGAAAAGACGTTTCACTGGGTGGTCATCGAAAAGTGAATAGTTTGTCAGATTTTTATCACCAATAGACGTCGAAGAGAACAGATTTTCCCGCCAGATAAACAGTCCCTAAATTTGGAGACAAATTAAAATGGCCCTTCGCCATTCCAAATATTTGTCTCGCATTGATTTATCGCTTGTTGCGTTCAGGAACTATTTCATTTCCAGGATAATTGATTTCTTCTTCCCACTTGTGTTCTCTGTGTTTGGACTTAAAAGGAAATCTTGGGAAAAAATTAGATTTGGATTCGACGAGATTCATCCGATTGATAATATGTATTGGTACACGAAAATTCCGCAAAGGCGATTAAAATTCGAACGAACGGGGAAAAGGATACTGAAATTTTTTAGTTAACGTAAAAGGATGTAAGATATGCAGATCACGTCGGTTGTTACCGCTGATAAGGTATCTGTGGGCGGCGCGTGCGTGTGGTCTCTAATGTCCCCCGGAAACCCCACTCTGTCGTCATTTTCCTGTTAGCCTTCCTCTTTTGCCCAACAGAATGATCCTCCTTTCTTCCGTACGATTCCACTAACTAACCATCCGATCAAGTTCCCCTTCGCCTCCTCCCTTGTCCTGTCGTCGTACCAATCGCTGTGATCATTCTCTGTACAACTTGATTGTCTTCTTCAATGTTCAAACATCGAATTTACCTTACGTAACATAAATAAAACTCATTAATCATAGCATCTTTGTTGGCTTTCCAATGCAACCCATTTTTTATGCAGAGGTCTGATAAACACATGTAAATAAAATCAACATTTTCACATAATTTTCAAATATTATTATATATGGTATCAAAATATTGGAACTATATAAAATCAGTTTTTATTATTTCTGAATCACAATTGAAACAGACTTTTTAAATTAAAATTATACTTGAAAAATTGCAGCATCAATGAATATTTCATTCACTGATTCGTTTATTATCTGGCAAATAAATTTAGTGGAATACTTTTGACTAAAGATTCGTTAACATATGTTGATTCAACAGAGAATTGAGTTACATAGTTTAAGAATCTTAAACGTCAATAAATCAAATTTTTCCATTAACACGCAAATTACTGTATGCAATTAATTTCGGTAAAAATTAAAATTTTTTAGGCAGCATATAAGAATGATACATCATGTTCCGACACTTCTGAATTTATTAATTTATTCAAAAGAAAAAAATCTTAATTATGTTAGATATCTTATAATATTATATATTCGAATACATAATACGTTTTTTAATAAATTATTATTATTTTATTTATGTGATATATAAATCATTGTTTTAATATAAACAAATTTTTAAATAACCTGTATATATTTTATTAGAAACATTAAATTAATCAAATTATAAATTCATCAATTCAGTTGCTAAATGAATTCTACTTGATCAATATAAATGCGCACATACAGTAATAAGATTTTAAAAAATTTACGTGTCAAATTTTTCCGAATAAAAATGTATTAACTAGAACAAAAAGACTTCATATATTTTAACCGTAAATTTTTTTAGGAAATATCTGCAAACTAAACAATATTCACGAAGATTCAAAATAAGATTTCAAACTAATTTAATACATATACAAAAGATAGAATTTTGTAAGAATATCTTATTAGTAAACTTAACTCAACTTATAAATCAAGTTTTTTTCTGTAATTTAATTCGAACAACTTATTCTATAACATATAAATAGCAGTTATAAATGGAATATGTCTTGGAAAAATGGTAAAGATAAGGAGTAAAATCTAAAACAAAATAGTGATTATGACGGCAAAAAATTATTGATTTTATAAAATCTCCTTAAATGTGTTATATTCTAAACTAAATTTTGTTTTCACCAATGAGTATTGAAATTTTATAATATTTTCGTTTATTATTATAAGTTTTCTCAATCTCTAGTACATACTAATACGTTATAAAAGAAAATTGTATGTATTAAATCCTAATTTGTGCGAAACATGATTTAAAAATTATACAAAAAATAGAAATTAAATAAATCATTAAACAAACTATTATAGATACATCGAGACTCCTCTTGAGCATATACGTTTTTATACATTTTATTTTTGTTATGGTTTATTTAAAATAAGAATATAATAATTTTTTTCTTTTTTCGCTCTATGTGTTCATAATCATTGATTTCAAAAGATAAATGTCTAAATAATGATATTTCTATAATGAAAAGAATAAGACTTGATTTACAATTTATTTGCACGTAAAACACAATTTTCTATCCCTAAGGATAATCCCTTTCCCTTCATTGGTACGTGATATACTATTCCATCTCTCAAAAACATATTTTATAAAGTTACTATTCTTTATTTTACTATTTTCATACAACCTTTATTTATATATTTTTACGTTGCATGAGTAAAACTTTCAAAGTTAAAGAAATTAGCTTGCGGTATATTGAAAAATAA
>JABFQD010003524.1:0-13072 GCA_022817045.1 Psix sp. ZL-2020 | reverse complement strand
GGCTGGTAACTCTTCAGTCACTTGGTTAGTCCTTCTCGTTGACTTGGAGCGACAGACTTTGCTGATGTGGCCTTTCTTGCCACACTTCAGGCATTCGGCGTCGAGGAATCGGCACTGACTGCGAGGGTGGATCTCACCGCAGCCCGCACAAGTTGATTGGTTGTCTTTTGGTGGCCTCTGATTTGTCTGTTTGGATCCTTGTTGCTGCCTTGATTGGTTGAAAGAACCTTGATGGCGATGTGTTGATTTGCTGCGTGAGTGCCGTTGGTTGCTCTTTCGTGAAGGCGGCTTCTCATATCCAATCCTGTTGGTTGTGTCAGGTTTGGAGGCGGCTGCCGTCTTAACCTCATCGGCAGTGTTGCGGGTGGCTTCGAGTGCGAAGGCGATCTCATATGCCGCGGTGAAACTCGCTGGTTTCTTGGCGATGATCTCGTCGCACATCTCCCTTGACTCTAAGCCTGCGAGCATTTGTTCAATCATCATTCGGTCCAGAAACATACCGTACTCGCAGTGGGTTGCTCCTTGACGCAGTCTCAAGGTGAAGCTGGATAAATAATGGATAAATAACAATCACAATTAACAACAAAAGTTCACATTTATTTAACACACGTTATACACATTAGGTTGTGAGTGGTTCGGTGATCCAGCGGAGAAGAAGAATGTATGGGTGAGTGAGTGTGTTTATAAACACAAGGTTCACGTATGGCAAAGCTACGGGGTTTACATGCACGGAAATGGAACTTTCGAGATGTTTCATACACAACAGGTCTTTAACTTATCTACAACACTCGGATGGTATACCAATGCAGAAAATTTCATACGCATATACAATTCTTTAAATGGAGATGGTGTTGGAGTCGGTAACCGCTCTCATAATAACAGCATTTGACACTGAACAGGTGATGGGTACGCTAGAGCTTAGATTCGGGAATCCGGAAAATGTGTTGCGCCAAGTCGTTCATGTAATCAGAAGCTTGTCCAAGTTGGCGAGTAAAAAAAATCAATTTCACGTTATGACTACTAAAGTGGGCAATTGTGTCGCTGCTATACGAGCTTTAGAAAATATTAGCCACTCACACAATCAGGAATAAATTACTATTACTGCCAAAACACTGTTACGAGTGATATTATCCTTTTACTATTGTTTTTCTTGAATTTAGACGCAAAAGCTCATGTTTTTGTTAACAAGTTGAAACCCGGAAAAGTGGCATCAATGGTGACACTGCATGCGTTAGCATCAACGTCTAAGGACTCGGAATCAATCGGTGAAGAACGCGAACAAACAGTGCAACTATCGTTACCCTTTACGAAAGACGGAGTTTATCGTTTCTGCTATAAACCTAGGTCATTTTATTTCGGAATGCAAAAAGTTTGTCAGTTTTTAAAAAAATAAAAAATTAAAAGTAGTTAAAGATAAAAATTTGTACTATTTGTGCTTGCCCAGTAGCTATTATTTCAAGGATTGTCAGGCACAGCAGCACTATGATCATATTGAACGTTTGACATGGTATCACCTTATGTTACACAAGGATGGTACAGCAACTATTCAACAAATCGAATCGGTACCGAGGAAAAAGCGAGACTAGAAGTGTAAAATAGTGTTTTATTAAAGTATTGCCGGATATTGTATGTGGATTTAGTGGGGACGCTTACATTGATGCCTTCTTTGACGAATGCTCAACATTGACGCTTTTGGAAGCAAATGTCGTGGCAACCAGCATTTCAAAGAACATGAGAAATCCTTAACGTTTAATCTTCATTCGATGAACATTATTGACCGAGCTAGTAAGTGATTGAGCTAACGAATTAAAAATACTTTCTTCTATAATATTTAGTACGATCTGAGAGGCCGTAGAACGGTATTCAGACTGAAGCTACTTCGCAGCTGTTAACCGAAAAGGAAAATACGACTTTACAATTTAGAGTGGAATTTAGACAAGGATCGGGAGCGTAATAAGCGGTACACAGCAAAGATTAATAACTTATTACTACAACGACACGCTGAAGAGGTAACTGACAGCCATTTACTGGGCCAAAAAATTTGGTATCTCCTACACTTTGGAGCACACAATCTAAATGAATAAGAAGAAAAAAGATTAGCATTTTATGCGGCGGCAAAATCGAGATAAGTTTTAATGATCGCGTACTAACAGACCCCGATCATAACTTATTAAGTTTAATTATGCAATTTGTCCAAGATCAGTTGACGTGATCCGTTTAGCGGGACCGCCGTCAACTGACGTCGTAACGTGGATAATTTATTCTTGTTTGGAGTAATTAAATTAGCCCTGAAAAGGGCTGATTCGCCAAGCTCCATCTCGCTTGACCACGGCTGAAAATAAAATATGAAATTAGCTAACGTTCTAACGAAAGTGTCTTTTGACGTTGGGATTTTGATCTGCGTCGTTTCTATCTCGCGATTTAATTAAACCCTCCCTTTATCGAAGCGCGGCGCGTTGTCAACAGAAGCGACGCCTGGCCGATCGGCGTTGGGCGCGATTAGGCGACCTTGGTTCATTCCCCAAAGATTCCGTTTTGTATGGCTATAATAAAGCGATAGAAAGAGATATCAATTAAGTGAGCGGGGGCACGTAGTACGGCGTCAACCGCGCAACACTTAATGACGAAAGAAATGCTATTAGAGGGATAGGTTTGGGTCAAGGTTTCAACTTTTATTCAAAATGATGCTGCGCTGAGAAGTCGCCGATGTCTTTGCGCTGGAGAGTCTTCTGGGTGTGGAATTAAGCTGGGTAGTGTTCCACGGCCGCAAGCGTCAATTTTCCCCTACACTTGTTTGTTTGGGAACAGTGTTGGGTGGTGAGACCACAGCCGAAAACACTGTTCTCCAGTTCCTGGCCACTCGTTACTCGTTACTCGTTACTCGCCTTTGGTTATCCGGAGATCCTTGGTGAGAGTTCCGCCAAAGAATGGTGATGAGTGGTCCATGCGTCGTGTTTATAAAGGATTACGCGGACCATGAAGAGACTTCCATGCCCCACCGACACTAATCAATTGGCGCACCAATCAGGATCGCAGTTAATTGTTCGGAGCGAAAGTGTCGTTTTGACTATATGGCGGGCACGAACCATGGAGAGACCCCCTTACATTAATGATACTATTGTTTTTAACGTTTCTAATTGTTACTGGCACGTGATTTAATTCTAATTTTCACGAACCAATCAACAATATGAATTAAATATTCATGTCTCAGTAGCTTTGGCAAGACATATTTGTGAGATATTTCTGCAAGTAAAGAATAAATTTCTATTTCAAAATGAATAAGTGAAAAAAAAATTTTTATGGAAATTTTAGATGGCGCTGCAGTCGTATATTTATTCAAAAAATAATGCTTGTCAGATATTAAATAAAAATAATTTTTTTTGCTATTTATTTATAAAATATAGAAAAAATGTGATATTGAAGCGAATTGCAGGTGGTGCTGCAGTTGTATGTTAAAGTAAAACAAATGCTTGCGGATATTAAATAAGAATAGTCTAAATAATCTTTGTGATTTTTTATTAGGAAATATATGAGTAATGAAACATTTAATGCCATTTGCAGGTGACGCTGTATTCGAATATTTCTATAAAAATAATGTTTAGATAATGAATATTAACAATCATATTCGTGTTGTTTCTATTTAAAATATGTCAGTGAAAGAAAGATTCGATGCAATTTTTAGATAGGTTCACAATTACATATTTCTGGAAAATCGTGTTCGTTTGGTGGCAAATAAAAAATATCTCACATTTTTCATTAAGAAATACAAGTAAAATACTCAATGTATTACCAATTACGAATGGCGCTTTAGTCGTATATCTGTGTGAAAAAATGTTTGTCAGGTACTAAATGATAAAAGACGTATTTTTTAGTGTTGTCATTAGGAAATACATAAGTAATAAAACATGTCATGCTAATCGCAGGTGGCGGTGCAGTCAAATGTTTCTCTAAAATGAATTTTTTAATAACTCAAAAAACGGTCATATCTTTTTGTTTTCATGTTACAAAATAGAATTAAAGAAGATCTTTGAAGTTCTTTGAAGATTGCGTAGCCGTATATAATTTTGCTCAAAATTTTAACATTTGTTATTTGTTAAATAATTGCAATTGAATAATTTCAAATTTGTTCAATTAGTTAGTTCGTTATTTGGACTTTATGTAACTTTCGCTTGTACACGAGTCGAGTTTAAATGATAAAACATATAAAGCTCATACTCACAATATGTGTTTCAAATGAAACACATATAAAGTTCATACTTTTATTCAACTGATAAGAGAATCTTGTAATAACTCAACATTATCAAAGTTAAACAAACTTAGTTTAATAGATACGCTAAAAGCAATATCAAAATGTAATTCAAACGCGCAATATTTCAATAATTATCGTAAAATAAGTCCTACGCTAGAGCAGAGCAAGGCACTTATAAAAGAAGGCAAGGATAGACGAGGATACTTGCTAGCAAGCAGAGTGAGCATGGCTAACTTAAATTGTGTCCATAATCAACAGGCATTGGCAACAAGATCATTTCTACACAGAATTAATATTCGACTCTAACACAATATCACTATAGTACGTTGAATATTCGGAGACAAGTGTGCCTCTTGATCAACGCCGACCTACATTGCTCGGACAGTAAGGAACGAGTACCCCGTTGCTTCTTTGAGCTTACACTTGAACTCATATGACTCCCTAGATGTTTACAATCTGTCCGAAGTCGTTAAAGCGCTTCCTTTTCTGCTCGAAACTTTAATGCACTGTTCCAGATCTAATCAAGTATAAGTCCGGTTCACCTCATAACTTCAACTCATTGCATTTGTCTCGAGAACAAAAGGATTCGTCTGTCAATTACAAGTAATTGATTTGGCCTAATTCAACATTGACTCTCACCTGATAGCTGATTGGCTCACCCCAATTGTCATGGTCCCTGGAATTTATTTAATAATCAATCTTCTTCAAATTGCGATGATAACAACTACAAATTGCTAAATATAAAATTAAATCAACTAATATGACTATAAACTAATACTAAAAGGCTGATAAAATCCTAATAAAAGGAGCTTAATAGATGGAAATGTAGCTTAGCATGTTATATAACCAGTTTTCTGCTAAAAGCTGTTGCCACTTGAGTGTCCCGAGCAGCACTGAACTCTGCATACTCTTCCAAAAATAGCGGTGTTGCAGTGAACTAATTTTCTCTAATCCGCTCGCACCGTCGGTAACGGTCGCATACCATTTTCTAACATTATTTAATGTTTTCAAGAATATTACAGAATAGTTCCAAAAAAATGACTGATATGATTGAAAACTATTAGAAACTGAAAAGTTTAGGCCCAGAAAAAAAGTAATGTATTTAATATAAATTAATAATGCCCTGTCCCGAAGGTATGAAAATACGGATGACCTTGCCATCCTTGAAGAGAGCACCGATAAATGTTATTGGCGCCTCTATAAAAAAAACCCAAGATACCCCTCACCTTTGTCCCGATTATAAAATAGAAAATGGACATTTGTATTTTCATTCTAGCGATCTCCATGCCTGGAAATTAGTCCTCCCTTTTGAGTCGCGTCAGTCTGCTTTACGCCAAGTCCACGAAGTGCCCACCGTCGGACATCTGGGTGCTAATGAAACTTTTCATCGATTGTCTCGTTTTTACTATTAGCCTGGGTTTTATTCAGATACCGCAGAATATGTTCGGAGATGCCTAACTTGCCAAGCCTACAAGGTGCCCAGAACCAAGCCACCCGGACTGCTGGGTCGCCGTGAATACGAAAAACCATGGCAAATAGTCTCGGCTGACATCATGGGACCTTATCCCCCAAGCTTGTTAGGACATCAATACATCCTAGTTTTCCGAGACCTGTTCATTAAATAGGTCGAGGTTGTTCCTTTGAGAAAAGCGAACGAAAAAACCATAATAGCTGCACTGAGATCCCGAGTAGTGTATCGGTCGGTCCCTAGAGTTGTGTTGACAGATAACGGAACAGAATTTCCCAATAAAGCCATGCGCGAATTCCTGTCTGAAATCGGTTCAACTCAGTTCACTACTCTAACTTATTGGTTCCAAACAAATCCCACCGAACGCTGAAAACAAGTCATAAAAGTAATGCTCATATCCTATATAAAAGGCAACCTCAGAGCCTGGGATGCACTAATAGAATAGTTTCATTTTGCTATAAACACATCAGTGCATTCCGCCACCCGGGTCACTCCAGCTTTTTGAAATTTAGGACACGAGCTCCGAGAGCCCAATCCGTTGCGGGAAAGTCTTGAACGTCCTATTGCTATAGTGCCTCAGACATCCACGCAATGGGAACAAAGAGTTCGAAAACTCTCCCGGCTCCATGACTTGGTGAAAAGCCATCTCAGTAGCGCAGCTGACAGATACAAAGCTGAATATAACAAGCGAGTTAGAGAGCACACCTACCAAGTCGGAGACAAGGTATGGAAATGCCACTATGTGCTCTCCTCAGCAGCCCTGTTTATTGCTTCGAAACTGTGTCCCCGATACAATGGCCCGTATACTATTTGTAATGTCCGTTCTCTTTTAGTGTACGACCTTGTTGACCTGCATGGAAAGAAAGCGGGTAAAGTCCATGTTACCCAGCTTAAACCCTATTATGAGCCCACCAATACAGGAATCCCCGAGTGTTTTTCAATGGAGCAGTCAAGAGACCTAACCATGGAGGAGGAGGAGATCCTCAGGATCCATCAGGACCAAGGCGAGGTCGAGGTCGACCTAAGCAGAGCAATAGAAAGGCTCCGCCAGGAGGTGGAGGACCTCACTCCAGAGGAGCAAGCCTTCATGGCAGTCTTCCGGAAGGCACATCTAGACCGGCCATCCAGGACCCAGGAGGACATGGAGCTGGAGGAAGACCTGGAGACCGCGGACCCATCACGCGGTCTCAACTCCGAGCTCCAACCGTCCGAGTCCATGAAGGTGATGACTCCTCATCCCCACACAAAAGAGGTCGTCCCCGTAAAGTCCATCCTAGCCCTGATGGACCTCAAGGTGGATCGTCCAACCACCTTGCCCGCCAAATCCTAGACCGAATGAAAAACCCGGCAGGGCAGGAGAAAACACCGCAGCGCCCATACTAACTCAGGCGCCACCAAGCCTGAGAAGGAGCCTGCGATGAAACCTAGGATAGACGGCGCAACCGTAAGGGACCCAAGTTACCCAGCCAACAAACTCTTCGTTTGGCTTTAGGTAAGGGTACTAGTTGCGCCAATCAAGTACCACAAGTGATTCAACCAATAATGGTGCCAGTAGGAACTGGAAGAGCTCTGGCTCCATTAAAGTTGAACCTGGTGGCCCCGCTGACCCAAGCGTTGATGGGCCAAAACGGACTTCCGCGCACTCACCAACAACGCCCGGTGGAGTGCTAATGCCCGCAGTACCCATTGTCACGCTCAGCGGGCCCAAGTAATCAAAGGCCAACTAGGAGAAAGCGGCCAAAGAAAAAGACTGGTGATAACCAGTCTTAAGCCCCAAAATCTCGCACTAATCGACATTCTGCGGATTGATCCTCCAAGCCGTAGTTTGGAAGGTTTCGGAGGGGGCTATTTGTAACTGGTGTTATTGATCCGCGGAACTGCCAAAAATCAGCTGTTCACGACCGGAACTGATTTTGGTCAATAACGATAACCCAGCAGAGATACAGCGCCGCGACGGTCGAATTTGAACTACCTCACTGTTTTCACCGCGCTTACCCGCCGTTTTGCCGTTCCCGTTTTCCGCCCTTTTTGCCCCATTCGCGACCCTTGTGCCACCCCAGTAACCCGTAATTATGTGCCCTGATTTGCCCTGATAAACCCCTATCGTTTTCCCGCCGCGAATGCAAGTATTTGCACCGCAAATTTCAAAGAAAAGTGTGTGATTGTCCCGCCGAACGCCGCGGCCGGGCGCCACCGACCGCCGCTGTTCCTGAGCCTTTTGCCATCTTCCTGAGCGACCTGTCAAACACCGCAAAAATGCGCGCTCAAATCGTCCGTTCGCGCGCGTTGCCGTCAACTGCCGTACTCGCGATTAGAATATTGTCCTTTATTTATTAATTAAATTATTATTCCCACCCTGCGGAATCACACGGGAGTCCGACCCGATCGCAACCGAGTGACAATATATAAAGGCAAGCGTGCAGAAGCCAAAAGAAAACATGATATGAGTGACGGTAATCATATATAACTAGTTGACGTATCTATTTCTTTTTCACTGAACGTAAACAATTTGAAAGAATTTATTACGAAACATAATATATGAAAACACTGAAAAATTCAAATATGAAATTATAAAATTGAAAATAAATAACAACATTGTAAAGATAAATTCAAATATTCAGCAGCTCTGGATAAACGAAATATTATTATTGTTGAAAATAAAAATAAAGAAAATGAACCTGTTATAATAAATTATAAAAACACTTATATTAATGAAAAAAATAAATTGAAACATATAATTGAAAAAACATTTGGTGAAAAAGTATAAATAGTCTAACCAACAAATATAAAAATAGAGTTAAGGTCGTTGAAATTAATATAAAAGAATTTAATGAAAAAGATGACGAATTATTATTAATGATACAAAAACGAAATAAATTTTTTAATAATGATGATAATTCAAAAATTCTGAAAAACAATTTCATTGACTTTAAAATGTTAATGTAATGTTTGAACTATAGTTCTAGAAATATGTTGTGTGGCACGCTAACAACTTTTGAAACTTGGATTTTTTTAATTAGGCTGGCAAAGATGTAAAATCTTTGACCAGATAAAAGTGAGACGTTGTTTGAATTGTTGCAATTATGTTCACACCTATAATATGTTTAATAAAGACGTTGCATGCAAGTAATGTTCTAATAAGAGTGATACTAAGTCCTGTCCAGGTGTTGATAAAGTAAAAAAAATGTCTAAATTGTTAGTCCCAAAAAATATAGTTTAATTTAACTAATCTTAATGTCAAGAATGTGGTAACTGACCGAAATTGTCACTGATAGTCATCAATTGTATTTCTTACTTTTAAGAATACAAATAACATTTCACACGTGTCCAAAAACAAAATTGAAGCCTGGATAGTGAGACTAGGTCACTCAGGAAGACCAGACAATTACATTTTGAACATCGGCCGTCTGCGATTGGTAGCACATTCACACACACACACGATTTCATAGTTTGCGGTGAAAGCACATACTCGCGATGGAAGGGGTTCATTGGAGCAACTCAGGACACAAAAAAGGGGCTACTAGAGTTGTAAAAGGGACACAAATAATCAAAAATAGGGCGAAAACGGTAGCGGAAAACTAGCGGGCAAGAGCGGCGAAAACGATAAGACTTTTCAAATTCGACTATCGCGGCGTTAAATTTCGAGCGGATTATCGTCATTGGTCAAAATCAGCTTCATCCGCGATAAGCTAATTTTTGCAGTTCCGCGGATCGAATGACAGCGATTACAGAAAAACCACCCAAATACAATTTTTTTTTATTTATCTAAAAATATTCTTTTCTGAGAAACATTCGACTGGAACGCCTTTTGTAATTTTTTTAAATGATCTTTTTTCAATTTTTTCAGCTAAAATTATAAAAACAGAATTGATCTTACGAGAGATTAAAAAATGCCTTCTTCCAGGCATTCCATCATTCGAAGAGGACGAATAACTTAATGTGTACAACTGCTAAGTATGTCTCACCAAAATACCCTTTCTGACCTTTCTGAAGTATAACAAAAACGAGGTATCATGTTTTTTTCTAAATATTCTAAGATGATGGCTGACGGAGAAGAAAAAGACGAGCACCTAGGCCAAAAATATTATTTAAATTGATTTTTAGGAGATCATTTCACACAATGTCGGCAATAATAAAATGATACAATTTTTTAATTTGTTTATATTTGATAGCATTTATTTGTATCTAAAGAGAGACATGGGAGTGCTGAAATAATAAGGTTTATGATATGTAAGAGAGAAAATTAAAGGTAGGCATGTTAAGACAAAAAAAGAGAACATGGAATCAGTGATGGTAGTGATATAGAATTAGAGGATTTTTAATTCAAAATAATATATTAAACGAATAATAAATAAATTATCTAAGACCCGAAAATTGAAATCTTAAATTCAAAAAATAAACTCCAAAAAGTAAATTTAAAAGAAAAGTCAAATGAATTCAAATGCAATATTCGGACGAAATAAAAAAACATTGGGTAAATATATACCAAAGTGAACTTTTACCATATCTATATTGTGAAAACAAAAATGACGAAAAAAAATTAATTTGAAAAAAAATAAAAAACCAAAATTGAGATCGGTAAGCTAAATTCAGAAATAAATAGTATAACGGAGAAGTAAATCGGCTCTGTTATTACAAAATATCAAAATCTTTATATGAATGAAAAAAAACCAAATTGAAAAAAAAATCGGTGGAACAGTGAAAATATTCCAACTCAAAAATAATAAAAAATAATTTAAATCATCGGATTTATTAAAAATGAATTTAAAAAAATTGAGTAGTAGTTAACATTATTAATGAAAAAACGAATTCAGTTTTAAGCAATGACAATAATTTGGATGTTGTATTCTCATATTCAGATATTTGTAAGGAACAAATTGCATGCAATCAGTATTCTGACAAGCATGGGACTCAATCTTATAAAAATGTTGCAAAAATGAAAGGTAAATATATGATAAAATCATTGTAGTTACACAAACAACAAAGGGAATAAAAAACCATCATTTCCATTAATAAATAAATATTATAACTATCTAAAAGTAACTATACATTAAATATGCCTGACGGGTTAGAAAAATATATTATAGTCTAGTCTTGATGCGTTCCACATGAACGCGCTACTCTCTTATCACATACCGTGGCATTCGAGTTGCTCTTCTGTCGAGATTATGTTGCAGTCTTGAAAGTTGTTAACAGAATTTTTTCATGAAATATCAGCTTTCTACTTCTGGTATTTGGTTTAGTTTAGTGTGAGCAACCGAATTGTCAACACGTGCTTGGTATTAAGCTATTCCCTGAATAGACTTTTTACCTACGAATTCAAAAGCTTGTACAGTCGCACTTCAGCAAGAAACTGACAATTTTTAGTGTAGGAGCAGACGAGAAAAAGAGGTTCCAAAAATCCAATCAATGAATCGATTCATCGATTAGTGAGATTGAAAGATAGAAATGCAAAAATTCGATAGAAATTAAATATATTTTAGAATATTCTAGAATATAGTATTTCAAGACAAATTAAAATGAAAATGAACAGCAATTAACAAAAATAAACTAAAGCAATATTCAGATAGAGAAAATTATACAAAAATTTATGATGAAGAAAAATCTTTAATAAATTTACAAAATAAATGAATAAATAAATGAACAAAATTGATAAATTGGAAGTAAAAATTTTAAACAAATAAATTGAATAACAAGAATAAGAACAAATTTTAAAATAAAATTTGTGTGAAAGCCTATAAATAAAAGAAAAATTAAAATCTGAAGATGAGTTCGAATGTGTCTATGCGACCGCGCATCTAATTAGCGCAATTAATGATCGTGAGGAGAAGGGAAGGTGGTTAACGAAAGAAAGTTCGCGAATATCCTAAGCAGATGTAAATATAATAAAACCTGATAAAATCTCTAAACTTATTGATATTAATAAAAGTAAAAACTCACCAATTGATTTAATTGTAAATAAGTGTAATTTCAAATGGATTTCTTCTACCACAATTTCTATCAAATTTCAAAGCAGTTTCCTACTTTTTCACTCATTCTTGTATCGATTAAAGTTTTCAATCAATCTATATTATCTTCCAATGAAAACCTATAACAACTGTCAAAAACCAGGCCATCCTGGCACATACTGCAAATGTGCTCAAAAATGTTTCCGATGCTGACAGCAAAAAAGTAATTTACACGAAACTTATACTAATTCCGAAATAGATCTGACAATTTCAAAAAGCTATAATTGCCAAAGAAATTTCACAATTTTGAATTGAATAGCCGAGGAAATGACAAACCTCATTTCAGAACACTGATCTGGCAATATTGCTATTTAAAGTAAATGGCGCAAAATTTAAATTGTTTGATAAAAAAATGGAAATAACATTGTCAAAAAACATTGTTCTAGAAAGAACATTGACGAAAGTCATTGTTATAAAAAGAACATTGAATATGTTCAAGGTTGCCTTTTACGTCTGTCATTCCCCCTGCACTCTTACTCCGCTGTATAATACCCCAACTTCCTTAAATTAAATGCCGTTTTTATTTTAATGCCGATCGAAAACAGTGGTACGAGGTTTTTTAAGCGAACCAAGGATTAAGGAATTGATAAATATATGTTGATATTCATCAATAAATTGAACGAAGATGAAATAGCTCAATTAGAAAAGTTAGTTTTCTAAAAGTGTCATCATTTAAGTTGCTAAATTTATTTCAATTTTAAACTAGATATGGTAAATGAATATCAATATTGATATGCTGAACTGACAATCCAATGCATCATCTCTGCAATTAAAAGAGCACGATTGAGGAACGTTTGTCATGGAAATGAAGTCCTCGTTGCGTACAACTGTACCACTATTAGTATCCGAACTTGAACTTGAATTCTATGAAAAGATTATTTAATTATAATATTACATTACAAAATAAATAAAAGGAATTGTATAATAAAATAGTTAACTCTCAGGGTACGAATTTGGCAATATTACAAAATTTTCTAATAAGAATTGAAAACAAATTTTAAATACAAAGACTAATCATTATTCACCAGGATAGTTTATTTTATTTCTGGAGATAATTAATTCATCGGCTTTAAGGCTTGTCAATGAACAGGATCAAACATGTTTGAACTTTTCATTAGTAGTTCAATAAAGTTTGAACAATTTCAAATATTCAAACATGTCTAGACGTTCAAATGTTTGAACATTGTAAATTGTTTGATATTTAAACAATTTGAACTGTCCAAAATGTTTAAATAGTTTAAATTGTTTCAACTTTTAACAAATAATTTGAGCTGTTCAAACTGTTCAAACAATTTGAACTATTCAAAGTGTTGAAACAGTCTGAACTATTTGAACTGTTTGAACAGT